>JZLH01S0614132.1:48915-63549 GCA_001188425.1 Eucidaris tribuloides
CGCGATTGTATTACAAAGGCAGTATCGATGTAAATGTCAATTGAAGGGAATTCCAAAGTTCCAACTCCTAAATGAAGTACGAGAGTTTATTGATTGACTTGTATCCCCGTTTTATACGAAACAAAATATCACATGTCCTATAGTTTCGGTCGTTAGTGAAATTACCCACACTCATTCACTTTGAAACAGTCCAAAGGCAAAACTGATCATACGATCATACGGATTGATAATTTTTAGTACATTATTATTATTATTATTATTATTATTATTTTCTACAAATTGTAGTAAACGAATAATAACCAAGCAATTTATAATTTCCAATAAATTTGTTTAAACTCACCCGTAGCCCTGTACATCAGAGACCTCAGCATCTCGACTTCAGTCTGTAACTCGGCAAGACGGAAATGTACCACTTGGTTATCGAGGACTGGTTTGCCAAAGATCTTACGTTGCTTGGTGTATTCAATGGTATCGGTAATCGCATTTTCTAATGGCAATAACGCTAGAAGGATGACACCAAAGACATTAAAAGTTAAAGTACGAACAGACCAAACTTGAAACGTTATATTTATGATGTAGGAAGATGTGGTTGCCGTCAAAATTTAACGACGATATACAGACTCTCACATCGTTACTGTGCAATTATTGATGTTACTGAAAACACGTTTGACGTCATGTTTGCTTGTTTCTTACATAGGAGTATCCTGGTCTTTAAACATTATGCAGTATGTGATGGAATAAAATTGCGCATCTTTAAAACTATATGGTATTACCACCGCATCAAGTAACATATCGTCTATATCGTCTAAACTGTGATATCGTGATTACAAAGTCTATATCTATCTATCTATCTATCTATCTATCTATCTATCTATCTATCTATCTCTATCTATCTACATGTATCTATCTATCTATCTATCTATCTATCTATCTATCTATCTATCTATCTCTCTATCTATCTATCTATCTATCTATCTATCTATATCTATTTTTGTATCTATGTATACATTTATCTATCTATGTTTTTATCTATGTATTTATTTATCTACGGTATATCCATCTATCTACCTATCTATCTATTCAGATTTAGATTCAGATTCATTATTTTTATTGTCCTCAGCGGAAATTCACTTTGTTGGCATATATATACATACAATATTTACATAAATTATACTACACAATGCAAATACAAATTCAATTGATACACACATATTTACACAAAACACACAAATACATTTTCTGTTATAGTCATCGTACACAAATTAATTCATTTAGGTATATAATATTGTGATTAAAAGTGGTGAGCAGAATTATTATTGCCATTGTTATTGTCATTATTTCAATAGTTATATTGTTGTCCATATATAATAATATTACATGTATTATAGCCTACGATATGTTAAACTAGTTGAAGAGGTGGAATTTAATCTATCTATCTATCTATCTATCTATCTATCTATCTATCTATCTATCTATCTATCTATCTAAATCTATATAATTATATATTTATATATATTTGTATACTGTCTATAGTATTATCTCTGTAATATTATCTGCCTATCTATCTATCTATCTATCCATCTATCTATCTATTTATCTATCTATCTATCTATCTATCTATCTATCTATCTATCCGTCTGTTTATCCGTCTATCTATATACTGTCTATAGTATTTATGTTTGTACTTTTTAGTTATAAATCTTTTACGTATCCATCTAACTCTAAGGATGTGTGTATGTAACTATGTACCTCCACTAGTCCATTCATATAATTACCGAGTTATTGCATCTTATTTATGCATGTAGTTTCCACTCAACTATACCTCACCTGTTTGAGTTTGAGTTTACTTTTTTTTTCATTTTTGTCATCATCATCATCATACAAATTATATTAAAAATACATGAAATATAAACATATACATATATCATACAATTATTAAGAACTTAAAAAATCATACAATTTTTCATTTCTATAATTACATACCAAACTTTAATTATGTCAAAAGTTTTCACCTGAGTAAAAATGTGATAATACAGTTGTATCTCACCTGTAGCTATTACAAATAATCTCTCCTCCTGAAATTGAAGCATCTGATACATAAAGCCCGCCCCCTCTTGGCCAATTAGGTAGCTCTGGGGTACGCGAACGTCTTCGAAAAATAGCTCAGCGGTGTCTGATGAATGCATGCCTAGCTTGTCAATTCTCTTGCCTCTCACCACACCTATGAGAATGAAAGCGAAATGATTTCAAAAATGAAATCAGTCCGTGTTTATAGTTACTTAACTTTTGGTTGAAATGAATGAAATAGATTTTATTATAACTATGAAGTTATGACACGACGTTTTCGGAAACTATTAACATTGTTTCCTGATGTGTATAATTGAACAAAATTTGAACTAAAAGTTTCTGTTAATGTCGATCGTCTTGATTAACAGAAAAGACATTGTATTAGGTTTGGCATGGGCTGTCAAGTAGGCCCTACTTGGGTAACGGGAGGGTTACTAGGGAGGTTTAATGTACTCTTCGAAGCTAGAAGAATAAATTTTATTGGCTTCACACCTTATATATATTGACAAAAGATTGCCCGGAAAGAATGGCTGCTTACAAGAGCATTTTATCAATCTTTCAACTCTTAAAAGTTAAAGGCATCAGTTGCTGGTTTTATAGTCTTCGATAACCACCTTTAGGGCGCTGTCTCATGACTTTACCCTCCCTGATCATCGGACCATAATGCCTGCACAGGTGTGCACCATCTCCACTCCCTGGGGAGTATTCCTAGCCCGGCTACCACTAAGGCGCTTTAAAGCCACTTCGCTTACAACAGGATTTTCGTCCTCCCAGGTACCCTTTCGTGTTCCTGGGTGGTGAGAGGTATTGGGGATGAAGCGTCTTACCCATCGATACACACGCTGTGACGGGATTCGAACCGAGATCTCTCACTCGAGAAACCACTCTCTTATCCACTAAGCCCCGACGCCTTTAGTTATACTGAAGACAATAGCGTATTTATTTTAAATGTGTTTTACTCGAGAAACGCTCAGGAAAATCAGCTCTCATTGAAGTCAACAAATCAGTGAGAGGACTTCGTCGGTTGTCCGGTAGAGTTATCTCTTACTTGAAAACCATTGGCTGTTTTCACATCAAAGTACAGTGAAGTGTGATATTTTTAGACCCTTCTGTCAGTCTGTTAAGTGCAAATATCGATTAGGGCAATATTTCTTAAATTAGAGAAAATAATTACTGTGAAGGCCCTTCTGCCGATTGACGACTTACCCTTTGAATCAAGAGGCACAGCGATGAGGGATTTATTTTTGTGAGGTGCGCCCTCACCGGTGTTAACTAACAGACATATCCAGTCAGCCTGGTGGCCATTTGTGATCCACATCTTGCTTCCATTGATGACGTAATCATCGCCACGCTTCTCTGCTCTTGTTTTTATACCTGCAATATGAGTAAATTATCGAATACCACGTAAATGTCCAACGATCTTGTCTTTTCATTAAAAACCGTATTCGACTTGATTAGATTAGTTTATTACAGCACTTTGTTTTTATTTAGTCATGTATGTTTCTAATATTTTCAAAACTCCACACATTCAATCAATCACAATTAATGCTTATTAATAGTGCCTTGTATTTCAAGTTTCAACACTAACATTAAAGAAAGAAGTGATGGTTTAACTGCTGTAATAACTCCCAAAGTTATCAATGAGAATTAAGATTGATTAGAATTTGTTTTTCAAATTAATTTTACTTTCGCAATTTATTGATGACGGTAATATTTTCAAGCAACCTGTCTTCAAACGATCCAATTATTTTTTTGAAGAAAGAAAATTGTAAAAAAACAACAACCAAGGTTGCCATTATTTTGCATACGGTAATGCTGGAAAATGCATCAGCGAACAGTTTGTTCACAATTTAGAAAAAGTACTTTGCAACAGTGATTAACATTAAAACTGTAAATTGTGTAGTTGCATGGCACATAGGTCATTGATTTGTATCAATTTGTAGGTCCTATTCGTTTAGATTCACCAAGTAATACAATCTATTATTGTACTGCAGACTCCATTTTTATGATTTTTAATTACTCCTTCAAATCACTTTTTGAATCAATTTACCGGCAATATGGATGGGTCGTGACAGCACTATCTTTGACGGTATTGACTTTTAGGGAACCAATATGGCGTTTAGGTGACCATATCGCGGAGTAAACCATTCTACGGACTTGTCCTCCCGTAAAGTCAAAAGGGGGTCAGTGGAAGTGACACACTGCAAAAGCTGGGATGGTCTATTAACCAATTAAAATAAATCCCAGCAATATCTTCATTTAAGTATATTGATTGAGTTTTGTTAAATTAATGTACAAACGTGTCATGTCGTAATTTACAGTATTTGTGTATTATTTTAGTATTGGAATTTTAAGCAATTTACTCATGCAACCCTGATAAAAATAGCTATCCTTGGGTTATTCTTTTAAAATGTATGAAAATAAACGAACGAACAAAGAAATGAATACATAAAGAAAATACACACATAAATAAATATAATAATAATAAATACGTATGACCAAGACGTTGCCCAATATACCCAATAAAGTGTTTAATTTAATCGTCATACGATATACAGTATAATCATACATTTAGTTAAAACAAAAAGATACTTCAAACGTTAAGAGTAGTACTTTTACCACTTTTAAAAGTTATCAGAAAATACTATATTGATCATTTGGGTATAGCAATATATGATTCCGCTTTAATTACAGTATAAACATCTGAAATGAAATAAGAAGTAATTTACTCGACACATCGGATCCTGCTCCTGACTCGCTGACACCAAGACACGCCACCACGTCACCAGCTATGGATGGTGCAAGGAACTGCCTCTTCAATGCATCACTACCAAATCTGGAGGAAGTAAAAGATCACTGCATTATCTGTCCACACTCCAGACAAGAAGGGTTTTTTGCCTTGATGGGACTGTTTAGGTGGAGCAAAAGGAGGAGGAGGCACAGCCCATCCCGGTGCACGCCCCTGCATGCTACCTACGAAATGACTATCTGTCAAATATTTTTTTCCGTAATTTGTTTTCAAATCCTTTAGAGTAGGTTTTTTTTTTGTTTTTTTAATAGGAATGGGTGCATTAAACATCCTTCAAGTCTTAACAAGAAATTGCCCTCAATAAGGCCAATCTTACACCTTACCTACAAATTGTGCGGTTTTTTTAAAGGGCTTCCACTTAAAATACTGTATCGCCAAGGACCAGACCAATTCTTTTGAGAGCCAGGCAGTTATAAAGAATGAATATTCTAAAGTCTATGCAATTAAAACAAACCTTCAGATGTATTATTTAGAACAATGTCATACAGGATTTCCATGTTTTAACGAAACTTTTGTTCAATCATCTTTCTTAGTATGACATAAGATAGACAGTCACCAATACATTCTAATAAAACAAATGGTTCGCAAAAGGTTCTCACAATTATAGAGGTACAAATTTTTAGTGCTTTTTAGAACTGCTTTGACGTAGAAAAGTTTTTATGAGCACCATTTTGCCTGGAAAGGTGCTGACAAAAACTTTTGTCGGTCCAAAAGGTGCTCATTAGCACCCAAATAAATGACTCTGCTAAAATGGTTCTGAAACGAACCTTTTTCTTAAAGGTAGGGAATCTCATTTGCAACCATCCCAAGACACAACAAAACATTATTCATGTCTTCAGGCTATTCATAAAGGGATTTTCTGTGAAATCTGAAGATCAGAAATAACCTAGATTTTGAAAAAATATGCAAAACCAATAGTTGTGTAGTGTATGTTCTTGGCTCACTATTCCAAATTCATAGGTATGGTATATCGGGCTGATTACAATACTTAGGTAATACCAGACGGTTGTGCTGACGTGTGTCAGGCACTGAAAGGAATGCAAGGTCATCTACGTGACATATTGCACTGTCCATGGAAGGAAAAAGAGACTTACATGCACTGTCTAATACTACTAGTAGAAGTTTTGCCGCTAGAGACAAAAAATAAATAAATAAATGGAAGTCAGACGTTTACTGTGTTTCTAGCTCCTACACTTTGCTGAATGTTCTTAAATAGCATTTTCTTCTTTATGCCAGACATTTGCACAATGTTAAATATTAGGAGTGTAAAAGAGACACCATGCCTTTAAATAGAAGAGTAACCAATACGCGATAACACGAAAAGTATAGCGTGCAAACTACATCACCTAATTCTCAGGAGCAATTTACAGTCAACTGTGTATTTGGGTCTACGGAAACCATTACATGTACTTAGAGTGACTGTTTCCCTTTAATTCCTCACGACGGCTGCATCTTACATCTTACATAATTCTTAGTATATAGACCATTGACCAGGTAATCATTAGATCCAGTTGGTGACTTTAAATGGGTAATCTCAGGAAATACAGTTGATTCACATACCTGTTGTATTCATGCGTTTCTTTGCAACAATGGTTTACATTTGATAGAGGTAACAACACTAACAGAGAGAGGCCCACTGCCATATAGGTAGATAGTGATACCAACATAGATAAATTGATAGATAATAGACAGACAGATAGATAGATAGATTTTGATAGATAGATAGATAGATAGATAGATAGATAGATAGATAGATAGATGATAGATAGATAGATTAGATAGATATGTAGGTAGGTAGGTATAGGTAGGTATGTAGGTAGGTAGGTAGGTAGGTAGGTAGGTAGGTAGATAGGTAGGTAGATAGGTAAATAGATAGATAGATAGATATCAAACAAACATGGATCTGAAATAGTAGGCAAATGTGTATGAATAAACACATACACTAATATAACATAATGTATGTAAGAAGAGAAATTTGCAAAATCATTATCATTATACCATATCTAAGTGTTCCAAATTCATGGTGTTGTATTCTTTATACAAATAAACTATATAAATAACATATAAAATACAAACATGCTGTACGATCAAAATCTGTCCTCAGGGGTCATAGAGTTTTAATCTTACAGTGATTTTAACAACAGTTTAAAAATCCGCAAGTGTTGTAAATCTATAAAGGATTCTCGAGGGACAATTCATCCAAAGAGAGAAGACAAATTAGTCGTAAAGACATTAGGTTACACTGTAACATCGTGAAGCTTCAATTAAAAAAAAAAGTCAAATTTTGATATCTGAGCTGTACATACCGTATTAGTGCTTACATGGACAAATAAACATCCTAAAATATAAAAAAAATGGAAAGTTATGCAGCCACTGGCAAGATATGCATGGATAAAAATCACCCTTTAATTATTACTGCGATGGAGTATTAAATGACCTAGATCTATACACAGAAGTCTATGGGAGGATATGGACAATGTGAATCCGGTCAACCTGAGGAGGCCTACTTGTAGATTTTCACTTTTTTAAAGCACTAAATGATCATTTTGTAATACAAGTTTTCAGGGCTTCATTTTTAGACCTTATCAAAGACACTTAGAGCATGGAGGATCATAAGCTCGCATTTTTAAAGTGTGGTTTATAGGTCACTGTTAACGAAGTTACGTTGTTGTAGTGCAATCGTTTTGTAGATAGTAGATATTGATACCAAGATAGATAGATAGATAGATAGATAGATAGATAGATAGATAGATAGAGAGAGAGAGAGAGATAGTACATGGATATACAAGTAGGCAAATGTGTGTGAAATGAAAAATGATGTATTTTATCACACAATCAATGTTGCCCTCGGTCAAATAATTATTGTTCCTATTTTATTATTCAGACAAAAGTAGGCCCTATTGCATTCTACCTCGACATTGTATCTTTTAACAGAGTTAAAGGCAAGGTTCACCCGGACGACAAGTTGTTTTTAATAAAAGCAGAAAAATGAGAGAAACATATAAAAGAATGTTTTGCGAAAATCCACCAAAGAATAATAAAGTTATGAAGTTTCAAAGTTTTCAATTGTGACGTCACATGCGAGCAGCTCCCCATATGTCACGTGATATAAATTCCATAAAAGTACCGTTTTCTCAGAAATTTGAAAATAATTTTACCTGTGCATTCAATATATTATCAGAAACGTTATTTCATACATGCTTCTATGAAAACCCCCATTCAATTACCATGAACCATTAAAAAATGGCAATTTATGGAATTTATATTACATGATATATGGGGAGCTGCTCGCATGTGACGTCACAAATTTAAAACTTTGAAACCTCATAACTCTGTTATTCTTTGGTGGATTTTCGCCAAACTTTTATCAATATGTTTCTCTCTTCGATCTGCTTTTATTAAAACCAACTTGATGTCATGGTGAACCTTGCCTTTAAATAGACGCCCATGCATCGAGGTAATTACCTGGCTAAGGCTGGTGTCGCCATGTCTGTTTGTACACCGACAGCCATAGGTATCGCCCCGCAGTTCACGCCACCAAGCTCCTCCGCCATCGCCATGGTGTAACTATAATCCAAGCCAAGACCACCATACTCTGTGTAGAGACATTTTAGCAATTGGTTTGTTAGATCATGCTATATCCTGAGTACCATCTTCATCAGATCACAACCGATGGGGGTACATGCACTCATCCCATCCCATCTCCATTAACACACACAATTACGGTGGCATATTGCTATTCATTATTATCTTAAATCCACAGCAAATTAAATGATATTCATCCCCTCTGGGGGATCAATCTTCAAAGAAATGAGATAATACTTTATCAAAAGGTAGATACCGGCAATACCGTTTTCTTTGTGTGTGTTTGCTTATAATATTCCAGTGTGTAGGTACACGCGTGAATATTACAGGATATAGATAGATCTATGCCTGTACCTAACAATTATACAAAACACACACACACACACACACACACACACACACACACACACACACACACACACACACACACACACACACACACACACACACACACACACACACACACACACACACACACACACACACACACACACACACACACACACACACACACACACACACACACACACACACACACACACACACACACAAAAAAAAACCCTGATAAGTAACGTATTTTTTCCATAGCCTGGTCTTTCCTTCTTTTTGGTTGGCAATTGTAACTTCAACTCATTAAACGAAGATGTAGCCAGCAACTAACAGGTATAAGATAAGAAAGATTATTTTGTTGTAATCAGATCGCACGTGCGCTGGCCTTTAGCTGACCCTAAACGTGACCGATGCATGTCGCCCGACGTGTGTTAGTCGCCGTGGTAATGTATGCACCTTTTTGAATCGATAAGCTCATTCCCCCGCCCCCATAGCTGTTTCGGCAAGTTTGTTTTTCCAGGGAAGAAACGTGCAAAGACCTAAAATTAACAGAAATTAACTAATTTATAAGGCCTTGCTGAGGGTGAGTGTCACACTGTACCACTAATTTATGCCGTCTTTATCACCATGTACCATGATTCTCACAATGCCATTTTTCTTAACTTATTCCTGTTATTTGCCAGCTACATCTTCCTTTAGCTCTTTTAACGTTAGTGTCTCCTTGTATACATAATTATTTCGCCTTTTGCCCCCTTTTTGCACTTTCACCCTTTACTGTATGTACCGGGTATAATGTCATTTTGTTTTTTCTTACTCCTAACCTGGGTTCCTAACCCTAACTTTCCTACCTTATGTGTAGCTCACTCTGTGATCTAACAACGCCAACCTCCTGCACCTTTCCACTTTTTTGGAATTATCACCCTAGCTTCCTATCGTTTGATCTTGTTCCACTTAAAACAAAACTAACGGTACATGTTTCCATATACGGGTGGCCCAGAAAGAATGCTACGAGTATGATCGCTAATTTCTTCAACATTATCGGCAAAATGTCATTAATTTTTATTTCGTTGGTTAGAACATTCTTTTTCCAATAAAATGATTACAAGATCATTGATTTTGAGTAAGGCGTTTTGATTCTAGGGCCATTTTTCGGAAGCAATGCAATTTCCCAAATTAGCCCAATTTCTCAACAGCGGCGGTCATCGAAACGCCGTGATATTCTGGCATCTCAGCTTACCATACCGGACAAACCGCAATGACAAAAGAGCTGGAATGCCTTCGCTTTCATAAGGAAGACGATGCGAGCTATGTCTCCATTGTCACTGCGGTTTGTCCGATATGGCAAGCTGGGACGCCAGAATATCTCGGCGTTCCGATGACCGCCGCTGTTGAAAAATTGGCAAATTGGGGATATTGCATTGCCTCCGAAAAATGACCCTAGAATCAAAACGCCTTACTCAAAATCAATGATCTTGGTATCATTTTATTGGAAAAAGAATGTTCTAACCAACGAATAAAAATTAATAACATTTTGCCGATAATGGTGAAGAAATTAGCGATCGTACTCGTAGCATTCTTTCTGGGCCACCCTGTATAATAGTTTGTTTTAGACGTATAGTCTGATTTGCCTTTGAGACAGATTGTGACCGATTGTGCATCATCGGAATGTCAGGCGCTTTCATTATTCTCAGATTATACGAAGTTCCAGAGGCGGCGATCCGTGTTTCGGTTTTGGGGGCAAAAGTGAAAAAAATCAACATTTTCGGCGCGCCAAATTGCGATACAGAATTTTGCACGCAAAGCGCATCGAAAATTTGACAATTTTGTATATTTGATGGTATTTTTATGCTAAGTTTAATTATATTTTTATGGTGCTTTTCAATACTTTTTAAACATATCCTTGTATTGCATATTATGAATTTTTCAAGTTGTCAAAATTATTGGGGGGGGGGGGGAATCGATATGATACCCCCCAATATTTGCATTGGTCGGGCGATCGCCCCCCTGCCCCCTCCCAGGACTGACGCCTCTGCGAAGTTCGAATCCAGCAACCTTTTCAAACATATTTCATTTTTGTCATGAGGAACACACGAGTATTTTTTTTCAAAGCGACAGATGCAGTAAAAGAAGAATTCATAAAAACAAACAAAAACCATATAACAGTTTACCGGTTGGTCGGCTGATCCCCAGAAATCCTGCATCACCAAGTTTTTTCATCACTGTATGAGCGGGGAACTGTTTCTCTGCTTCCCACTGGTCGACATAAGGATTGATGTCCTTTTCTATAAGCTGCATATAAGTAAAACACATAAGAATTGCGATGGAATAGTTTCCCCTGAAGTTTTTAATATTGTTTTACATGTTTTTTTAAGAGTGTGAGATATAGCTACATATTATATCATGGGTTATTTCGAATAAAAGTGGAGAAATCTGATCAATTATTCATTATTATGACGCTGGTTGCCTATAATGTAGAGGTCACATCCACGCTCATATAGTGGCGGACGAGTTGGCGAGGAGAGATTGATTGTGCAAAAAGAGCGGAAGAGAAAATACCCTGGGTACAATACATCAACATTGTGTGGAAATATCTTTCAAATCCGAGTTCTCATACTGTAAAAAAAAAAAAAAAAAAATAAAATATATATATATATATATCAAAAAATAAAAAAATAAACGCGTAACATAACGCTCTCGTAAAAGTTATAGATATCTTCATAGCACCGTATTCCCCCCATTCCCCCAAATTATTATTTTTTTTGTATTAGCTGGCCCTTTTAACACTTTGCACGCAAATGTTGCAATTTTCCATATCGTACAATTAAATCTAACAATCGTTATAATTCGTTTTCTCCGTAACGTTTGTACTAGAAAAGCAAACAAACGGCCATAATGCTTAAGAAACATCTATAGAATCATTACCAGTATCAATTCTGAAATAAGGAAAGCAAGATATAAAGAAGATAACGATCGTCATTATTATCCCCTCAGAGTTAATTCAACTTATAAAAAGTTAAGGCATATCCACTTTTTGTTACTATATGCTAGTTCATAATATGCAGTCTTGGGCTCTAACAAGTATACCCACACAGTATACCTAATATATCATTGTAAAAATACTACACATTTTATAAACACTGGAAATCACAAACACGTTTAGTTAGAAATTTTGTGTATATGATATCAAAAACTCGTGTTTATTTCTGGAACACTTCGTAAACACTTGATCACATTTGAAATGAAATCATAAACACGTTTAGGTGTTTAGGTGTTAAAAATCATACAGGAGTACACATAAACAAACATTTCTGTGGACACCTAAACACCTCAACGTATTTATAAAACGCGTTCAAGTGTTTATGAAGTGTTATAGAAAAATGTTTAAAAGAGTATTTAGTATTTTTACAGTACATAGGGAGTTGCCGATCCAGCGCTGGTGTCACAGCATTTTGGTTCCCGGCCCATGCTTACGTGCATCTGTTTGACGAGGTCTCCTTAACCTGATTCTGGTTACTTTGACCCAATTTCCCTTCCTTAATGTTAACAAGAATTTTGTTGAGGATGTAATACTTCTTGAGAAATTTTGTTGTGAATCATTTTTAATCAGAATATACGGGTGGCCGCATGATCAGAGTAATGTATCATCGAGATGCTCTACGTTTCATTTTCCCCGAAGGCCAGATATTTAGGCTTACACTGGATAACTCTGAAATCATATATTTCTATTTAGATTTTTTTGACCGCCCCCCCCCCAAAAAAAAAGGGGGTGGGGGTGGGGAGACAGATGCAATGGTGAAGAAATACTATAACAGTTGTGTAATGAAGATTTCCTTATATATATTTTGTTTGTAGTGGTTTAATTTTCTTCGTTTTACATCAAGAAGAAGCAGATGACTATTGGAGCTCAAGCGCATGCTGTTTTGCATGAACAAACACTCGTCTATCGCGGAGCGTAAATAGGGTCTGAACAAACAGACAGTGTAGACTACTACTTCAACAATGAGTAACCAAACTAGACGTGGCTCAAGTCACATTATACTTTATTATAATTTATACACAAAAATAAACTCTGTGCTTGCAGGCTTTAGATGCATCCTTTGAAAGTGAACAAGACCTTCATTTGTATTTATTTGTCTTTATTGAAAACATGTTTCGATATGAACAATAATATTGGTAATATTACCAATTATTGGATAATAAATTCGATTCGTGGTCGTAAAATTCTCTTGCAGTCTACTCTGCTAAATAGTTCTAACCCAATACCCTTTATTAAGCCAATTACTGTATTGTAATGGATATGGATCTGGTCAAATATATAACGTATAACGACTTTAACATTTTATATACATGTACAAACATGCAAAATCGCATGCAGTAGACCATGCTAGAATTCCATTTGAGGGCAACTACATGTAACCTGGCCAGCACTCCGATATTGTTATGCTACTGAACGGGGTCATGAGCATCAGGAAATATATTATTAGCACGTCGTAAAGAGCTATACATGCGGGTTGTTCTAGTGGGATCCATATATGTTTACATGTAGGCCTATTGGTGAATAGGTAAAGCCCGCACAATTGACCCACGGTAATGGAGGATTGCATATAAAAAAAATAGGGGTATCTGAGGCGAATAACTGACTTTTTAATCATTTCACTTGTTGTTTTATCGTAAATTCATAGAATATCAATACAAGGTACATGTAGTGGACTTTGTGATTTTAGTATAATTGCGAGGGGTGACGGGGAATGCTCACTAGCAATCCATTTAGGCCTACAAAGTGACATCACATGGATCACATCATTATGGAAGGGTACTAGGGATCGAGAACAAGGAAAATAAGAAATATATATATATGTGGCAGTTTATTGTTTGGTATGCATAGGCCAATACTACAGGAAAAAGTAGCGGAAATTTCATATTCTCTAGCCGATATGTTAGCAATGTTCTATCGAATTCTATTATGTGGTCAAATCCCGGGTCAAATACTTCAAAATGTACGTGCAAGGAGGTACTAAGCAAGCCTTCATTACGAAGACTTGATATATAAATAATATAAATAAACAAAAAGTCGAAAAGATCTCGTACTCCTGCACTTTAATGTTTAACATATTACATGTACAAATCTACAAATACCTTCTTCAGCGACGCTCTTAGCTCCATGTGTTCATCTGTATAGATAATATCCCTGTTTCCAACTGGGATCGGTGAACCTTCGGGATTCGAACTGGTTTCTGCTGATACTGTACGAACCATCAATCGTTTTGGTAGGCTTCGCCGCCTCGTTAGGGTCACAGCTGCAGAACGAATCATCTTTGTCTTGGTGGATATATAATATCATGCAGAAACTGTTGTAACCATGCAGCCGTACTAAAACGTATACAGGTATGGAACTACAATCACAGAGTATTGAGTATAGGCCTATACCTACGTTTACGCCGTACTCAAGTAGGTGGTGTGAGTGTACTTATCTTTGGCCGTACGTATACGTGAGCTTACTGCCCATCAAATGTCAACAACCGTTCGTTTAATTATGTAAAGATGTATATAGGTCCATGGTCCATGGCATTAAAAGATAAGAGACCACATGAGTTGTGATGTTGATGTCGTCATGCACAGATAAATATGCCGGAGCAACTAAATCGTTAACTATTATTAGGTCAGTTTATTTCTCAGGTTAGCTGACATGGTACAAGTCCACATAAGTCATGTACATGTACACAGTACATTAGAGGTTAGCTGACATAATATGATTATACTCCCTGGTACAAGTCCACATAAGTCGTGTAGGCTACACAGTACAGTAGCGTATGTAGCCGTTTTTCCGGAAGGGGGGGGGGGGG
>JZLH01S0614135.1:408-10686 GCA_001188425.1 Eucidaris tribuloides
AAAACTCAAAAATTCAAAAAATGTATGCCTACAATAATATCAACGATCTGTGAGTAGATACTGAAGTTCATTAGATCAAAATTATCATGTAGTTAACTATGAGAAGATCAAAAATTGATGACAAGAATAATCTACATTTTCACAAAATAGTCTTTTGAACGGAAAATTGGGGTACCAGATCATTTACCAAGAGTTTGACTGCATGGGCTATAATGTTGACCGGGTTTCTCATGGACTCACCCCCTCCCCCTTTTGCTGAGCTTCACCCAAACCCCAAGTTGTCTCAAATTACCATCACACTTTTCAGCACCTGTCTGTCACTAATCACTCCTCGCTTCATTTCTCCCCTCCCCCCACCCCAATGCAAACAGTTACAACAAACACAGACAGGGAATCAATTCAAAAAGGGAAACACAAGATTCTAGTAGTAGTAGTAGTAGTACTAGTAATTAGTAGATGTGTAGTCAGCTACATGTAGTAATGTAGTAGTAGACATAGTAGTAGTAGTAGTAGTAGTAGTAGTAGTAGTAGTAGTAGTGGTAGTAGTAGTAGTAGTAGTAGTACATGTCAAGTAGTAGTAATGAAGTAGTAGTAGTAGTAGTAGTAGTAGTAGCCAAGTAGTAGTAGTAGTAGTAGTGGTAGTAGTAGTAGTAGCCAAGTAGTAGTAGTAGTACATGTCAAGTAGTAGTAATGAAGTAGTTGTAGTAGCAGTAGAAGGTGGTAGCAGTATTACTATAGTAGTAGTAGTAGTAGTAGTAGTAGTAGTAGAAGTACTGTAGTAGTTGTAGTAGTAGTAGTAGTAGTAGTACACTAGCAGGAGTAATGGTAGTAGCACAAGTGTTAAGACAGTACAGTATGTACATGTATATTGCTACTGTATTTTCAGTGCAGATCATTAAGCAAGACATTTTTATATTATATTTTTATATTTTTTTAGCTACATTGTAGCTATAGGGGAAAAATAAATTGCGCTAAGGAACAAATCTGTCACATTGCCATGAAATTGTTTTTGAATTGTTTTGACGTTTGCTGCCAGCGTGCTGAAGAGAGAGAAGCGAGAGACAACACAATTAGAACTATAATCCCACCACCTCGTTGTAGCTTGGTAGACTTTCTCAACGCTCAACGTCTTCACGACAGTGTGGTAATTTGGAATAAATTCTTACGATCATTAATCAGTGGACTACTTGTTATTGTTCTTTCGATTGATGCAGCCGACCATTTTGTTGTTTTGGTTTTTATTTTTTACTTTGGCTTGCATGATAAAGAGATTGAAAATTGATTGGGGGATGTGCCACAGGCGCTCTTACATACCAGTTGAATATATATTACAAAAAATCAGGATATTTTCTTGGCACTTGGAAGACAAGAGTACATGTTCATAACTTAAAATTAAAATTCTCGGTCTTCCTTCTCTAAGGTTTTGTATAAAATTTTGTGTTAACAGCAGGCGTGTGGAACGTTTAGATTGACCATAGACTTGAAGGGCCAACCATTGTTTAGCAGAAACAAATACTGTGCCGCTCCCAATATTCCAAACGTTTTGCCACGAATGTGTTCCAATGTCACTATTAACACAACTTGAATAATAATAACTAATATTTAGGAAGTATGTAATACTACCAATAATTTACAAATAGTAAATTGGTAGATGATACATTAATACTAAAATCCAATTATATCATTTGAAATCAGTATATTATGGTCATTAGTATCAGTAATGATCTTCATGTCAATTTCTTGACTTTTATTATATTTCTATTGTCTTTGAATTCATAATCTTTCATATGATGAACACGTCTGCGAATGCTGCAACCATTTTTTTTTAGAAATAAGCACCATTTCATGATTTTTCAAAAGTATTTAGTCTGAGGACACAAAGCACGCAAGACCAAATTTAATCAAATTTCAACTTGCTGCATCGTTGCACAAAGCAACGCAAGTCAGCGAGATTGGCACTCATCCTTAAAAGTCCTGACATGACAATTCGCAGGCGACCAATCGATAAAAGGAGGTGTGTCAACTTTCAGGCAAAAGATTCCACCTGTATCAGAATTGACAAACACAATAACTTTCATCAAATCAGAACATGAACACATGCGCAACGTACTGTAGGCACACGCACAGTCAGCCCTTGCACTGAAGCATTAACAAACAGCTTGTTGGGATAATACATGTGTAAGAGTACAATTACAATCCCAGTTACAGTCTTTACAAAAGGTTAGCTTTACTGCACTATTTGTACCGAACCCCACCCACTCAGCTCACTGTATTAACACAAAGTGTTGTACTGATACAATCAGTACAGTAATTGCCCAATACAGCTTACGAGGGTTTGAGACTGCAGCAGTGATAGCACACCCACTAGACGTTCAGTATGTGTAGCCAGATATTGGGCGTGTACATTACCAGTTGCAGGACGAAGTAGCTAGCGCGCCAGGGATTCTAGCTATGACACACGAGTGATGGGTGTGGTCTTAGCTGACAATGACCTATAATGATGACAGATTGTCAGGCTGGCCATTCTCTGATTGGTCCTTGAGGCATAGTCTGGATAAATTGACTGATTCATGGCATTACGAGCAACAATTCTTCAAACTGTTACACGCAGGCTGGCAGTGTAGTCAGTGTATTTGCTCCATACCTGCCAACCAGCTACGATTTTCCCGTGTGCAGTTCTGTCCTTAATTACAGTTACTAGGCGTGTCCCTTCAACAACAAAAACGTTGATTATAATAAGAATAGAACATGAATGACCAAATAAATGAAACAAAATGCCTTGGTTACTTACAGTGATTTTAATACTAATGCCAAATTTGTAATGGAAATGACGTGTTTACATCCACTGATGAGTATAGACGCAAAAAGTATGTTTTATTCAATGTTTTTTCTCTAAGAAAAATTTTATTACTTAAATATTTTCTATTCGAACTCTAATTTATTTTTTTTCATTATGTAACCTTTTTATTGTTTACAGCAAGCCCTAATAACTGTAAAGTAAGACCACGAATGGCCACTGGAAAAAATCGTCTGGTTGGCAGGTTATGTTGGTCTCCATGTGTAGATCGATGGTGCAACAGACGACAATCAAGAAACCCGACCGCTCTTAACACGGCTGAGTCCTAGTCAAGTAATAGTGAAACAGGGAAGCTCAAAAGTGATTTTGATAGAGCAGGAATTTTACTGCCAAGTAAAGTGCTGATTATTATGGCACTAATGGTAACCAAAACCCAAAATTATTAGTTAATTTATGTTACTGGACAGAGAAAGGGGGATTTCTGCTGACGGAAACCCGGCAACCGCGATGAAAGTATGGGATCCAGCGCGGGCGGATAGCCGTCGGATATATCGGCGGCAGTATTACAATATCATTATTACATTTCTTAGTTACTGACTTTTACACTTACAGTGTAGGCTTTCGGCCTGTTTCGTCAGAAAATCGTTAAACGGTATTACCCGCGTAAGTATCCTGAATTCCGGAAAACCTTCCTGTAGAAACAGACGCGATACATTTTATTGATAAACCGTATCTGACCAAATACGGTTTATCATAACCACCTTCCAGAGGTGGTTATTGCCGTGTTAATCCGTTTAACTTTTCTGTAGAAACACACAGCGAAAACGTATCGTGTCTGGCGGAAGTATAGGGGTCACCAGTGCCGTGAAAATACGTGCCTGTGACTGCATATTTCGGACCAGTTCAAATACCACAATGCATTGCGAGGTCATAGGTTGAATTTCCCGATTTCTGATTGACACGGTATTTGCGACACGGAATGGGAGCTAATCGGATTATTCGCTCTGTAGAAACAGGTTGGTTTAACGGCAATGCGGTTTTTCGATTCCGGAAAAGATAAAACCGTTTTCCACTATTTTTCTGTAGAAACACACCGTTTGTGTGCTGTACAAGCCTGTATGCATATATCATCTGAGGCACTGTGCAAACTCACTGTACACCTCACAGGGATTTTGATGGCATAATGATCATGATGGGTGAGGCGTGAGGTCCTGATTGGAAAAATCACATTATGGACAGGTTTGGCTTCAAGCAATCTCTTACTGTTCCAGTTCATCAGACTGCTGTATAATTAGCATCATGCAATTAAGGGTTATCAGCATTTACAGGGTCTAGAGTACATTAAAGGCCATGTATGGTTTTAGTACATGGTGAAAAATCAATTCTGCTCCTTTTGTGTTTTGAGATAGTCCTACATGTACTCCAAGTACTTGTATCATCTCTTACCCTGGAAAAAAAAGAACACTCCGAAGTGCTTCAGGTTTTTAATATTGCACCCCCCCCCCAACCCACACACACACACACACTGTACTGATATCTACTAACTGATCATAGAGATTACAGTGCCAGTTTACTTCAACATGCAAAAAAATTTCGGTAGGTTTGATGGTCTGATACAACACTTTCTAAAAGATTAATGAAAAATCTGTCCGATTGACCAAAAGCAGTACATGTACAGTGCATACTCAGCCTTTAACATGTGCGCAGGAAGATTCTTGAACGACTTTGACAAAGTACATGTATGCCAGTACAGCAGTACTCTACAGCTTAAAGGTTGAAAGTCAAGAGAATTAACAAGCCACTAGTATTTCAACAACTTTATAACAGGTAGCATTATGCATGCAATCAGTAGAGAAAGTGTATTCAACATATTTTATTCAATATGCCTCATTCCCACTGTTGTGTAAGCCAAATGGCAATTCGAAGCTGATCATGCAAATTTTGTTGACTTCTCTGAGATTTCACATTTGGATACTCTTGGGTGGCATTACTCAAAGGCTTAAAAAATTAGTACATGTGAACTCTTCAAGTGTAGATCGCTGAATAATGCATGTTCAATCTTGTCTGGAAATGTGGTATACTATAAAACACTATATTTTCGCGACATGATATTTTCGTGAATACCAGCCGACGGCCATTTCGCGTGCATAAAACTATGGCGAATTACCGACCATGAAAAAAATAAAATATGGCAAAATTTGCTAGAAGAAGCATTTGGGTGTTTGATTAACAAATTATCACAACAATTTTTAGAAAATATTTGTTTTAATGCCTCTGAAACACCATTTTATCAAATGTAGAAGTGCATTGCGACCAGTGACCGCGCACTATACATGTATCTCAAGTCATTTGACTTTTATAGTACACGGTCTTGTATTGGCATTAACAAAATTGTGTAAACACAAGCTTTCGCGAGCATTTTACTTTCGCGAAAGTTAGATGCTCGCAAAAATTTCTGGTTTTACAGTAATGTGGGCGTGAGAACTCGTAACTAATCGTGAGTGTATCTATGAAAAGTCAAGACTACTTGTATCTAATCACATCTACTTGTATCAACTCATATCTTCATCCTAGGAGATCACGGCGCATCCCAACAGATCTTGGTATTGGTCTTATCCACGGCTGATCCCGCCCACCACCATTGAGAAGCACGATTAGATATGATCTGTCAAGCTTTGTTACTATTTCATGTGATACCCAGGATGTGGCAAATTAATTGTATCGATCGTAGAAAATTTTTGAACTGTCCAAAACTTTTCTGTGATCAACACGACTGCCAAACTAACCCCAAGATCTGATAAGATCGGATAGGATCACCATGATTACTCCACGATTAAGACCATGATTTCAATCGTGGTGCAAATTGTGATAGTAGGAACATAGCTTTACAAATAATGTTGCTATTCATCTCAACAGCACAAGCTGCATACACTCCACAAATCAAGCAGTTGATATTTTACACTGGTGGTCTCCGGATAACATTTCAAGGGGTACTCCTGTTAAATGGGTAAAATTCAGCAAAACATTTGTGTTTCTTATTGAAATTTACTCCACATAATAGGGTACTCCTGTTATAAAAATGGGTAAAAAAAACAGCTTGCAAATGCCTACCCCTTTAAGTGGAGACCACTGTACCAACAAATTGTGCACAGTGTATGTAATCAGCAAACTGTTAGCTAAACGTTGACAAATACGACTTCAGGTCCTTTCTAAAATCACCGTGCAGAATTCATAATGCAGATACAGTAAACTTACAGTGATATACCTGCAGGGCATCCTCTAATTTATCCCAATACATCCTGGATTTCATGGAAATATATCAATTATTGTGGGGATTTCTACTGTCAGAGATTCAGTAATCTTCAATCTTTATTACAACATCTCCCCTGGAGGACAACTCCCCAGGGGACTTCTCCCACCTGAAGTCCTCTGGAGAACATCTCCCCCAGACAACTCCCCTGGAGGATGGCTCTCCCAAGGACCACTCTCCAGAGGATGGTTCTCCGGAGGACAACTCCCCCAGAGGACAACTCCTCAAGAGGACAACTCCCCCAGAGTGCAACTCCTCCAGAGGACAACTCCCCCAGAGGATAACTCCCCTCCAAAAAAAACTCCCCTGGAGGACGTCTCCCAAGGGGATGGCTCTCCGGAGGACAACTGCCTCAGAGGACAACTCCCCCATAGGACAACTCCCCTGATGACAACTCCCCCAGAGCTCAACTCCCCACAGGACAACTTCCTCAGAGGACAACTCCCCATAGGACAACTCCCCTGATGACAACTCCCCAGAGGTCAACTCCCCACAGGACAACTACCCTCTAGGACAACTCCCCCATAGGACAACTCCCCCAGAAAACAACTCACCCAGAGGTCAACTCCCCCTACACCCAGAGGTCAACTCCCCCTAGGAACTACTCTCACATAGGACAACTCCCCTGAGGACAACTCCCCCAGAAAACAACTCCCACCAGAGGACAACTCCCCAGGAACTACTCCCCCAAGGACAACTCCCCCAGAGGACAACTTCCCTGAGGACAACTCCCCCTGAGGACAACTTCCTCTGAGGACTACTCCCCCAACGACAACTACATTTTTAAAACTAGAAACGAAACTCCTCCAGGAGAGTTGGCCTCGTGTCGTGAGAGTTGTATTCCAGGGATATGTCCTCCTTAGGAGCAGTCCTCGAAGGGAGTTGTCCTTGAGGGGAGTGATCCCCGAGGGGAGCTGTCCTCTGGGTGAGTTGTCCTCTGGGTGAGTAGGCCTTCGGGGGAGTTGCCAGGTGGTGGTTGTATGCAGGCGGGCAGTCCTAGAACTTCTCTATCATGTTATATTAGACAATGAGCTGTTCTCTGCATCCGTTGCCTACATGATTGAACTTTCAAGAAAGAAAATTTGAGAAATGTACGCAAACAGCTCCAGTGGAAACTCACAGCTGTTTCGGATGAAAAGTTAATGGTTGGCAGGGGGGGTAGGGTGCAGGGGTGCGGTAGGCAAGCATATAGGAGGGGGGAGGGATCAGCAATCAGTACACTTTTTGGAGTAGCATGCAAGCATTAGGTCCAGGTACAAACTATACAATACATCATGATGAGTGGCTGGAGGTGTGGGGGGTAATGAAAAAGGGGGGGGGGTGGGGTTCATTTACTTTCATACACAGTATAGGCCTACATTGTGTTAAAAAAATTACACCAATTTCAAGCACATTTTATGTTATTCATAATACAGGCATTACATACGTACCAGAACTGAATGCACTTACATGTATAACAGTGACAAAATATCATAAAAATATTGATTTTAAAATAATTTGTCACTGTACACTTTTTCTACAGTGTATAGTGAATAAAAAACAATACAGAATAAACTCCAGAACATACAGTACGTTTAAATCGTTAGGCAACACTCAACACAGTTTGATTCAAAATAAAAACATGTAGTTGAGCAAATGTAATTGTGGTGGACTTATTATTTCTCATAAATCAAACTATTACCGTAATTAAAGTATGTTTTTATTTGATATAAAATATCATATTTCAATCTTTACTGACACTGTACAAATGTCAAATGTCTAAGACACTGTTACTTAGCTTTTTACTTAGGATTTAAAAAAAAAAATTGTCATGGGAAAAAGTTCAGTTCTGGTGCGTGTCAAACAATGTTTGTTAATTAAACAATGATTCACACGATTTCACAGTGTTTGCAAAGCAAATATACTGATGGACAGCAGATTATGTGCAAAGTTTTAGAAGAACAATGTTCAAAGTTGACAGAAGTGTGATGCAAACTTTGCTTGCTTTCTTTCTTTCCATTTACGATCATTTTGTCAGGCAAGTACTGTGCTGGTACATGAATTCCTCAACGTTTAATCAAAGCGAAAAGAAAAAAACAAATCCCAAAATCATCTATTTGTGGCATCTCTATTTTCAGGTGAAATTAAAGGGTTGCAAGTCCAGACCAAACAATCACTGGTCATTCTGATGGGTCAAAATGTCTACCAAAATATATTTGTTTCATATGAAATATCCAAAAATGGGGTTTAAAGTTCATACAAGTCCACAAGTCCCAACAGTGGTTTCAATGATATTACCCACAGAAGGTACAATGATAACCGTCCACACGTAACCAGAGGAAATAAAAAACAAAA
This sequence comes from Eucidaris tribuloides, assembly GCA_001188425.1. Classification (NCBI taxonomy): domain Eukaryota; kingdom Metazoa; phylum Echinodermata; class Echinoidea; order Cidaroida; family Cidaridae; genus Eucidaris; species Eucidaris tribuloides. The sequence continues at coordinate 8,850 of JZLH01S0614135.1, forward strand.
AAAATGTTTCATTTATAGGCAGATGGTTGCTAATATGCTTCGTCTCCACGGAACCAATTTAGTGGCCACTTCATACTGTATGCAGGGTGGCTGCTATAGATAGGTGGGCTGGTTAAAACAGGTTTGACTGTACAGATGTTAGATTTACCATTCAATCCAGCTAACCTTTTTTCTGAGTGCTATCAACTTGTTATCACTGACTCTTGACCCAGATGACTCTCTGAAGTTCTAATCCATTGCTCTTTTGAACTATGGGTCCTTTGGACTGGTGATGCCATACTTTAATTATTATTGTGTGGCACATCAAACCTACCATTTTGTACATTATTTTTTTTTTCACTACAGTGTCCACTTCAAAGAGCTGTAACTTATTTGTGCAATTCTCTTTTTGATAGTATCTGTCAAAGCTATGACTGTTTTTGATATCATAAACAATTTTTGCAAAGTCATTAAGTAGTCTATTTTGTCCTCCAGCTGGAAAAAGTAGGGCTATAATTAAACTTGCCTAATAGTAGCCACCTCTCTATAGCAGCCAACCGGTCTATAGTGGCCACTAAAACGATTCCGTTGGAAACGAATCATGTATCAAAGAACCTGTCTACGGCAGCCATCTGTCTATAAAGGCCATATTTTTTGTTTCCCGAGTGTAGGAACAGTGATTTTCCACGATCACGGAAAACGGACGGAATTTCCGGAAATCACAAATCTCTTTTTTCTCCAAATTTTTACTTTTTGGAAAAAAAAATGATGAAACTCAGAAGAAAAATTTAAAAAAATTGACACAAAAACACAAAAACAGCGAGAAATATTTGTTTCAAGTTTTATGTTACAAACGGAATTGTCACTTTTCTTCATGTATACAAAGTCTATGGTAAAACAGAATTTCCATTTTTCAGACAAGTTGAAAAGGAATTCCAGATTTTTGGAAACGGATAAGGTCTTTTCTTGAAACGGAAAATCACTGTCCCTATCAGAGTGGCCGCTATGGACAAGTATCGCTGTACACCGATATAAAGCTTTTTTTGCATCCTTTTTGTTTCCTTTTCTCAAAATAACAAGATCATGACTTACTTCCTCCATGTCAGCGGTCTGATGATGGCGGGCTGAGAAGCTGACAGGCCATCAGGTGGCTCATCGTATAAGTCGCTTACGTCATCCACGGGAACCTCTTGGTACGTGGGTGTCTCCGCCATTTTGGAGAATTTTGGCGTCTCCTGTTAGTGTATCCAGATAATGCTGGAGATTGTCATTCGTGAAGCTGGTCGTGTGTAAACCGACGTTTAAAACAAATCGCTAATGTGTTCCTTTAATTAAGTTTCCATGAAGTGCAACAGTGTGGTAGAATCTGCAGATATGAAGAAGAAAAATTTGTGAAATACCGTAAATCCTTGGACGCATATGGTGAGGCAAGTTTGGGGGGTAATATCTCTTCAACAAATCATGGTACAAATCTAAAACAAATGTGCTAATGTGTTCATTTCATTTTAGTTTCCACGAAACGCAACAGCACGGTAGAATCTGCAGAGATGAAGATCGAAAATTCGTAAAATACCATAGATCCTTTGACACATCGTCTGAGGCTATTTCCTTTGGGCAACATCTCTACTATAACAAATCATATTAGTACAATTCTAAACCAAATCACTAACGTGTACATTCAGTTTTAGTTTCCATGAAGATGTGTAACAGCTCAGTAGAATCTGCAGATATGAAGAAGAAAAATATGTAAAATACCGTAAATCCAGAGTACATTTTAAGGCGATTTTCTTGCATGATCAGCATCTATTTAATGAATCATGGTACAAAAATGCTGGCATGATCGAGGGAAATGAAACAG
>JZLH01S0614135.1:17791-28382 GCA_001188425.1 Eucidaris tribuloides
CTTTGTAAGTCGAGTGCCCCCCCCCCCCGGGAAATTCCTCCCACCAAATTCTTCTTGCAATCAATATCAACCTACTATTTCCCTAGGAGTAAGGACCAATTTCATTTTACAAGTGATGTAAATCATAAATACATGCGTATATTACAATGATGGCTAAGCTATGACCCGGTTCCCCTACATTCGACCGTTCATGTACAAAGCAAGCGCACGTGTCTCATCATGAGAAATTAACATTTTCTGGCATTCCCAATCGTCTGTTACAAATTGAGTTTCGTTATTGCGGCGTTCTCGTCGTACGCACGGGACAGCGACCGGACAATTACTGGGCTGACCTCGGGAGAATTCTGGATGGATGGATGGTGCTAAAGGCCTCAAATGAGGAATATGGTACAGGGAAGAGAATCGCTCAACATCGTGCAAATATCATTATGCTGAACACATGAAAGGGCATCTACATGAGGTTCACACGCCATCCCCATGGCTGAAATTTGAATACATTATAAATTGAATCTACATGTACATGTAGTACATTATATTCCAGCTATAATGTACTGTACATACATGTACTAGGCATAAAGTACATTTTCTCACATGTAAAGTTAAGATCAATGTGAAATACTGTAAAGCTTTAATTCTAATTAAGGTGTGGCTATTTTTTTTCCAATCAAAAAATCAAATTTATTTGGTTGAAATGAGATTTCTATGATTTAAATTCAATTTGTTTCATTATCAACCCAAACATTACATTCTGCCATAAGTATGGACTTGTGGAATAAAATTATTGCTTATTGAAAAAAGATTTAAACGATTGTCTGAACATTTGAAATCCACAGGTTTCCATGCAAGCAAAGATAGCCAGTTGTTAAAAAAGAAAAATAATAACCAAATAATGCTGTATGCGACAACATTTCACAACACACTGATTGACTGACATGCATGCAATTATGTGCTTTAATTTCCGGATTTCTGGATTGTCTTTCTGTAAAATACTGTATACGCCATATATTTCGCGTCCATATATTTTCACGATTTTACTTCAAGATGGGGAATTCGCGAGAGTATATTTTCGCCATTTTACTGTATTTGCAGTCACTTTGTACAGAAATGTCAGGAAGTGAAAATTTTCGCGTTCAGTAAGTCGCGAAATTTGCGAAAATTAAACCACCATGAAATATTCAGCGTATACAGTAGGCAGTAGCCTATCCAGCACATTGGAGATACATACATGTACATGTACACCAGAGTGCCCCGACAATGGCCCGTATTAAAAAAAAAAAGGAACAAATGAATAAATGACCTACCTCGTAGTTATAGCTGATACGTATGAACATATTCATGTAGCACAATTTGATATTTGATATTTCAAGGTTTTATATTTGCCTCCTGAAGGAAATTACAGTATAATCAAAAAGTGATGTCAGTCAATAAGTAATCCAGGGCTCCACACTAACTTTTTTTCCTACTTACCCTTTGGGCAAGTAAAATTATCACTTTCAGATTTTTACTTGCCCGAATGAAAAAGTTACTTGCCCGAAAAGAAACAATATAATCAAAAACTTTACAAATGATTTCTCACTAAGTTTAACCAACAAGGCTCTTTTATAGAAATTAGACATATATGTTATTTTACTTTAGGAGGTTGCAAAAGGTGTAATTTATGAATTGAAAGAGTCATAAAATTGAGTATATGAACAAAATGATAATGAAATTTTATAGCATTTTAAGATAACTGAGTGCAAAATTTAGACATATTTTTGTTCATGTTTTGCTCATTTCATGTTCAAAATTTTACTTGCCCAATGGGGCGAGTAAATTTTAAAATTTTGAGTTTTTACTTGCCGGACATGAAATTTTACTTGCCCCGGGAAAGCAGGCAAGTGCTAGTGTCGAGCCCTGAGTAATATCCCAGCAAAGAAATAAAGGACTAAGGAACTGCAGCAAATCATTCTAATGAACTTTTTTCAGCAATGTTTATGTGCAAACTATACAGCACTCAAAATTGTATTTTCAAGACTGAGCAAAAAACAAAACAAAAAAAATCAAAAGTAGCATGAACTGATTTATCAATGTCAAGTACCACCAGTGTAATTCTAGAACTGAGCTGCACTGAGTACACGTTCTGTACACAGCTTTTCCTCCACTTCCGTTTTATAATGTCTTGTACAGTATCATATACACAACTGCACAGTACTGAAATTTAACCTGAAATTCAAGGATACATGTAGTTTGTAATGATCATATAAATTTCCAAAGATTAATAAACTGTAAATCTTTTTGATCTGAATTTTGATTTTTCGTTCAGAGTGTTTGATGGTCCATTTTTACACTACAGTTGTATTTATAAATAATGCCCTTGTGTTTACTGTGTTATGTTTTCAGTTATGTCCTGGGCTTTTCTTCTATGTTCTCTATATTCTGTTCCTTTGTTTGACTTGTATGTTTAATATAGTGATGAATTATAAATATTGTTATGGTGCTGAAGAAATACATTTAGCTCCGATTCCTCCAGCTCCCCCTCCTTTGCTTCTGCAAAAGTTACAATGTAAAAATGCATTGCAATCCCATACAAAAACAAAAGCCCCGGGGGCACGACGCTCACCTGAGGTCTCGCAAACTCTCTATAGTGCCCATAAAAAACATCAAATATAAAAAGTTTTGGCTCTTGGAGCCTGATATATAGGCACCAATGGAGCCACATGAATGAGACTTTTGACCTTTGACCTACTTATGTGACCTTTGACCCTAATCTAACATTGAGGTCCCTATACATGTAGGGCATCTATTATCCAAGTTAGATACAAATGGGCCGATACCAACTCCAGTAGAAATTGCAGGTATATTCTATCATTTGACCTCACTTGACCTTTGGCTTACATATGTGACCTTCCACCCCCAAATAGGATTGAGGTCCCTGTTATGCACCTACCATCCAAGTTTGGTTACAAATGGGCTTGTGGTTATAAAGTTACCTAGTTTGGGCCCTCATGGGCCCTGACCCCCGGGACCCCATGGGGGCCCCACATGTACCATTTTAGGAACCCTCTATCCCCTACCCCTACTGAAGGATCATTCCCACCAAGTTTGGTCAAAGAAAATGATGTAAATGTGAATTATTCCCATAGGGCCCTCCCCCCAACCTGTTGCCCCCTAGTCTGCAGGCACAGACTTTATTTTGGCACTACAATTTCACAGTGCCTTGAGCCAAGACTAATCTTGTTGGTCAGGCATTCTGCACATCCTCAACTTGTTGTACAAACCTTTGTACGTAGCAGCTATAACACAGGGCCTATGGAAGTAGTAGTCTGCAGCACAGCCCCAGATTGTTCAGACCCTGGTTGGCGTAGCACGACGGACAAAGGTTTGTGCCTGCAAACTAGTTGCCCCCCTCACGGGCCAAACGGGGCCATCCTGGGCATTGTCATGAGGAACTATAATTTATCACATATAGAGGTATCTACACACACCGTGACTTAGCTCTAAACTGTGTCTAGATCTAGAGAAGAAGATGTTTGAAAATTACCTACTTTTGGCCCTTTAGGGTCCTGCCCGGGCCTGTTTCCGGTCACGGGCCTTAAATGATGTTGATTTGGGCTCCGTTACCGCGATAATTTGACCGCTGGACTGTGTCGGATTGTCATGTAATTTAGGTGAAGTATTGATTATGAGGCACCAATGAATGATTAGATTTTGGGGCTGAAAAGTGTTCAAACGTTTCAAAGGTCACCGGGCCTTAAATATGTCTGATTTGGTCGTTACCGCGATAACTTGAGAACCCCATCGGTTTAATGTGTAACTAGGACCAAGTATTGTACTATGAAGCCACCAATGAACTGATTAGAATTTGGAGCTCAAGGTCAAAGGTCAGAGGTCACCGGGCCTTACAATATGTTGATTTGGGCTCGTTTACCGCGAATACTTTGAGCAGCGGCTGGCGGTTTGTTCATGCTAACTTGGTGAAGTATGTATATGACGGCCAACCAAATGAACTTGATTAGATTTTTGGGGCTGAAAGTGTCAAAGTCAAAGGCACCGGGCCCTTAATAATGTCTGATTTGGGCTCGTTACCATGAATAATTGAGAACGCGCCTGTCAGATTTTTTATGTTATTTTGGGTGAAGTATTATTATTGCAGGCACCATAAACTGATTAGATTTTTGGAGCTCAAAGGTCAAGGTCACCGGGCCGTAAATATGTCTGATTTGGGCTCATTGACTGTGATACTTGAGTATGACTTTTTCGATTTTGATATAACTTGCGGAGAGAAGTATCTTGGCATAGGCACAATTTACTGATTCGATTTTGGAGTTTGAAAGTTTCAGAGGGTCAAAGTCACAAAGGCCTCTCTGTCCGAATGAGCTCATTGTCGTGGATAATTTTAAGAACTGCTTGTTGGAATTTACTGTAAATTTGGTCAGGCGTACATGTTGCTTTATGCTTATTCATCTATTGGTCTTGCTACCATGGTAACTTGAGCTTTTCAAATTACATCAGTTTGGATGCGGACTTGCAGACTGGGAGGATAATACCCATTCGACTGGCGAGTCGAACGCTCTAGTTTGTTATTTGAAGCTTTATGCCCAAAGTCATAAACCCGTGCAATAATATGATTCTGAATGTCTGTAGTTTTTTTTTATTATTAATGAAAAAATCGTGTGAACACCACAAAATTTTACATTATAGCATCTTAAGGGTTAAAAGGTTTAAGGTTACATGTGTTATACCTATCTGAAAGCAGCAGACTCGGCTCTTTCAGATGAGGTTATAACTCATATAAACTTTTTTTTGTCTTGATTTTTTTAAAAAAAAAAAAAAAAAAAAAAAAAAATTTTAATTAATGAAAAATGACGGGGGACCCCCGACATTTTTGACCTATTTTACATTACAGCATACAAAGGTTGTTAAAAGTTTATATGAGTCAATACCTATCTGAGAGCTGCGTCTGCTCTTTCAGTGAGGTATAACACATGTACCTTAAGCCTTTTCAACCCTTTTAGATGCCTATAATGTAAATTTTGGGGTTGTTTCCCACGAGATTTTTCATTGATTAATTAAAAAAAACTAAAGAATTCGAAATCTATTATTGCCAGGGTTATGAATTGGGGGATAAAGCTTCAAATAACAAAATCCCAAACTTAAACTTGGGCTTTAAGAGATAATTGGGATTAAATTCACAGAAGAAATATATTCATTTTGTCCCATGTTGGCAGACTAGTTAGTAATGAGTGATGTGCTTGTATACATGTAACCATGATTGTACCTGACATCTATTCTATAGCTAAATCTCCTGTATGGACATGCTGGATAATTTATTACTGATCAGGACGTGCTATGAGCCAATATTGTCAAAATGTCATGAGTCATGTAAGGGTGATGGGCTCGTTAAATTGTAATCGATTGAAATGATACACTTTGCGGTTTAATGTACAGTGCTCATCCCTTGTAGGCCTAGTATGGAGTTGGTTACTGTAACTTTCCATATATCTTGCAAATAAGCCATGGGAAGCTTACATGTAAATGTTGACTTTATTTCATGAATGACAAACTGTGGTAAGCTTTACATGTTACCACAAGCATCTACATTTAAGTCACCTGAGTGAAGGCTGAAGGCGTCGTGCTCGTTGTGTCGTGCGCTTGTGCGTCTTCATCGTTCTTTTTGTATCGTAAACCTTTCACATTTTTTTTTCTTAAATGCATTGATTGGATTTAGCCCAAACTTGGCAGAATAATCCTTAGGAGGTGGGATTGACGGATCCTCAAATGGTACACCTGGCCCCCCTGGGGCCCAGGGGCGGCCTGGTGTTCAAAATTGTCGTATCATGTCGGACGGAATTCGTTAGCAAATGTGGCTGTCATTTTTGTTTCCAGAGGTAGTGAGCTTTAAATATCTTTTACTATGGATATTGAGAGTAATACATGCGTTATTCAGAATATTTAGATTATCTTCCATTAAGTTTCTCTTTAAATTTATCTTTATGGCTTGCAAAATTGAGCATGGTATCGGAGGAATCTGATTTTAGAATATGATGGGACCCCCTGACTTTAGGTATATCAAAAACTGGGTATTACTATCGAAGTTGTACCTGATTGTTACAAAATTCCTAGTCATATGAACAGACAACCAATCATACACTCAATTCTTTAAAAGACTTAAAACAAACATGGGTTGTTCATGAAACAGGAAGCTCAATAGGGCCATGTCGGACGGAACACATCATGTCGGACTGGTAATGAAAATGTTACTATTTTGCGCAATTTGCCAAATACTTAAATTTCTTATTTCTTTGATAGGAAGGTCATGGGTTAGTGTATTAATGTTATTAATATTAAAAGAGTCAATCTATTTATAATTTTTTACCATGAAACATTGTAAAAATTTCACGTCCGACATGTCACATTCCGTACCGACATGATCAAGTGTTAATACTGCTACACTGTATGTTAGCATGTTGCCAAATAATAATTTCTTACTTTGATAGGAAGGTTCATTCATGCATAATGTTTATTGATAATGAAAAAGAGTTTTCACCTGTAATTTATAAATTTGTTACCATGGAAACATTGAAAGAAATTCCGTCCGACATTGTTTAGGTTCCGTCCGATCAAGTGTTAAAGTTGATAGGCTAACATTGTGGCTTCAATTTTAAACAATTGATCAAACTTTGATATCTGAGCCTACATAGTAGTGTTCAATGAACCAATAAACCACCTAGAATACAAAAGTTTGGAAAGTTCCACTTGCCAATGGCAAGTTATACATGAATTAAACAATAAACTCTAGGCGATGTTTATTAACGTACTATTAGTGTACACACAGTAAGTCTATGGGTGGAAATGGGCCAAGTTGAATCTGGTCAACTTACGATTTTCACTTTTTAAGCACCTAAATAATCTTTGAAATTCATTTTTCAGGGTTCATTTTTTAGACCTCATCAAGACACTGCCGTTCGCATGGGGAATCAATGCGCTCAAGATTTTAACTGCTGGTAATTGGTAATGGTTAGCAATAACCTTTAATAGCAAACTAATTGTTTGTTTGGTGACTTGCTGCTTGTTAACACCCCATATGGATTGTAAGGCTAATACTTGCCCACTTGAAAGTGAATTGGGTTTCTGGCAGTTGATTTACTATGAGCAATGTAGGAAATTCCATTTCAAAATTGCACTGATAATAGATGGTGATTTTTCAATTGACTCACAATCAAGTTACAGAATTTACCATTTTCCATTTCAAAGCTAGTGGCAAATTTCAAGTCGTATTTTCATAAAAAATCGTAAGTACGAGTATGACAGAAATTGTTTCTATTTTTTCTTTTACTAAAATGTAATAAAACAATGGAAATGGCGTCCATTGTTCATTTCTTGGTTTTTTTGAATTACCCTCACCAAACAAAGTTTTGAATGCGTGACTGTTGGAATACTGTTGGCGCGGCTGTGGTTGGTTGGCAGGCATGCAAATCTTGCCAGATTGAATAGTACTGCAGTACTTTCCCTTAGTTTTTTCACCAATGCCCGTGCGATTTTAGCACACCATTGGTGTATATCAAATGTGTTGCATGATAACAGCCATAATGCATAAATCATGTAAAATGTTGTGGATCAAATCTACTCCGAGCTCGTATTGACAAGATTGAATGAGATTTGCGCAAAAAACATTTGATCTTGGGATGGCGATATATGCAAGATGCATCTTTTAAAGGTTAGTGGCTAACATTTACAATTACACAGTTTAAAAAAAATTCTGAGCGCATGATTCCCCATGCTACCAGTGTCTTTGATTGAGGTCTAAAATGGAAGCCCTGAAAAATTGTATTTCAAAATGTTATTTATGTGCTTTAAAGTGAAAATCGTAAGTAGACCAGATTCACTTGCTCATTTCCTCCCATTAGACTTACTGTGTGCTACCCTGGGTTAATAAAACTCGCCGAGCTATTATTGTTTATTATGGTTATAACTTGCCATTGGCAGTGTAACTTTCCAACTTTTGTATTCTAGGGTGATATTTGTCCATTTGACATACTATGTACTCAGATTATCAAGTTTGGACATTTTTTTAATTGAGCTCCACAATGTTAGCTATCACTTTAATTGTGGCGGAATCTGCATTACCATGGTAATGGCCTTGTATGGAGATAATTTGGGAGATCAGATTTTAATACATAGGCTGTGCTATGGGAGGGGTATTATCATCATACCTGCCCAATATTTCTTATTTCTTCTTCTGTCGTGTGTGTGTGGGGGGGGGGGGGTGAGCAGAGTCAGAGTTGAGTCATAATGGCAAACATTTACATGGTAATTGTCTTTAAACTGTAGATTAGTAGCTTACATGTATGTGATATGGTGTTGGTACTTAGAGATTTTTTCTGAAATAAATGCCGAGGTTGGCATGAAGATTTTGTGTGTTGGAAAATGTTGAAAAAGGGACAGGTAGAGGATGGATGGACATGTTTGAAACGTTGTGTGATGAGTGGAAACAGTGAAGGAGTTTTCATATTGGGGGACAGAGTGGGTGTGAGTGAGAGGTGTTGCAGGGAGCTGTGACAGCAAGGGCAATATTTCGATGGGTTGAAGTTTTAGGGAATGTTGGAGAGTTGCTATTGGGGAAAGGTTTTCCCTGAAGATGAAAGGATTAGTTTATACGGAGGTTGTGTGAGATCGGCGATGTTGTATGGGAGGTGAAACGTGTGTTTGACTAGTGAAAATGGAGATGGGGATTCTGAGAAGGGGACTGACGGAGATTCAATTGGTTGAGAGCGTACTGTGTGGTGTGAATCTTGATGGACAGGAAGAAGACTGAGGTGTTGATGCAGATGTGGTTTGGAAGCAGACGGTGGATCAGATGGCGAAGTGCGAACTGAGTCGCTGGTGTGGTACATGTGTTGAGGATGGATGTTGATCTGTGTTTTGAGGAAGGGCGGCCTTGAGTTTGAGGTGGAGTGTCAGAGGGGAAGGGGGCGACCGAAGAAGACATGGCTGAAGCATGGTGGTGGAGAGAGGAGGGTTGGGTTGAGGGATGAGGATTGCGGATTAGAGTAAAGTGGAGGGAGGGGGTGAGGGTGATTTCTGTGACGTGGTGTGAATCGGCCACCCCGTAGTGGGGGACTAAACCGGATTTAAAACTGATTAACTTACTTACTTTAAATCAAATGTGAACTTATCGTCCATTGTTAAACAGTATCTAGGAATAAGCAATTCCAAGAGGGACCATGTCAAAATTGTTATCTGTGATGTGGTATGTTTCTTCCATTTAGGGCTTCTTTTAATAATTACTTTGTAAAAGGTTTCAAACTCAACACAAACATTCTGCCTTGCTCCATCAGTATAACATCCATTCAAAATTGGTTACAATGAAATTACCCCCCCCCACCACCCCCACCCCCTATCTCCAAATACCCTACCAAATGTTATTTTCACCATACATTGCAGTAATAGGATCTACCTAATGTAAATTACATGCAGAATAGAGCACATTTGGTGTGAATCAAGTAGAAGAAGAACAGATGAGAACGTGCAGTATTTGTCGCTAAATGAGGATTGCCTTCCGAAGTACTACTTCAGATTTACTGGAAGAGAAACTTACAAGATAAGGTAAGCAATCTTTTCAATACAAGTGTTTCCCCAAAATGAAGATGGATTCTCTCTTTTCCACAAGCATACGATACACCGGTCAAATGTATCGATCGGCACGTGTCAACCACTTTCCATCTGTTCCCAGGAATGATATTTTGGAAGGCCATATCAAATATTGTACGCATGAAATTTCAGATTGACTTGGAAGCAACCACAGCGATGATTGTTGACAAATCGCCCAAATTCATTCTAGTGCAAGATTTTTTAGACTTGTAAGCTTGATCAGCAGCAATAAATCAAGCATTAATGTAATTGTTTAAATGTGTTTAAATAGTAAAATGCCATTGTGTAGACCATTCAATACACACACACAGTGTTATATTGATACTTCGGTATGTGTAAATGTGTTGAATCTCACAACGTTCCAGTGACCGACGTGCCAGTTTTCATGCTCCGGACGGGAAAATAAGTCGACGCCTTATTTTTCTGCTTACTTAATTAAAGGTGAATTTGAAAATAATTATTTGTGCTAGTACGTGCATCTAAAATCATTGATACTTGGCCAGTGGAAAATAAATAAATTGTGATCAATATTTTTTTTATTGAAAAACTTCTTGGCAAATTTTAAGCATGTCGGACGGAAATTTTGGTTACAATTTCTTATAAAAAACTGTAGAAAATCTATCATTTCATCGTATTTAGTTCAATTTTTCATCAAGATGTTGTTGGGTTGTTCTCTTATACTATATTAGCACGATAAATTTGCAACAAAGAAAATTAAGTACTTATTAGGGACTTGTCCTTTTCTAGAAAACAATTCCGTCGTCCGACATTGCCTTGCCAATGCATATGTTACAAAAATGACAAAAAAGAGTAGGAAAATTCAATGAAATATCTGGCATGAGAATGATGCTTTTCTGAAAGAAATGTAGATCGTGAATCATCCCTAAAATGCTAAATAAACATTTCATGCGTATAGCAAACTTTTTGAAAAACTCGAGTTGCTCTATGGTTTACCAATTTT
>JZLH01S0614144.1:7293-17800 GCA_001188425.1 Eucidaris tribuloides
AATATATCGCTTAATTGCAATGCTCTCTTACTCGTTTTCCTGTAGATCAAATGCATGAGAAATTGCGCTTTATGGTTAAAATTGCAGAGACAATCTCCTGCTGCCTTGGCTGTACAGTTACGTCAATAAATTTTGGCGGGGGGGGGGGCAGTTTCATTGTTTGTCCCTGGTGGCATAATCCTTAGATACACCACTGCAAACAATACATGCATATAACTCTTTATGTGGGGAAGGAAATTCTCTTTAGAAAATTCTTTCAAAATCGGTTCAAAAAAACTGAAGTGCATTTCTATTTCGCAACTAACCATATCCATGAGTGATTTCCGAGTGCACCACGCCCAGGGAACATGCCTGACCAGACCGGGATCAACACCCAATCTTTGATGGAATGAATTCCCTTCACTGATTATATGAAATACACAACACCGGTTGCCCCCCTCCCATGCATCTCCGTTAAAAACAAAATTCTAAATCCGACCCGCTATACCATAAAAAAAACTCATGGAAATTCCACACACATAATGTATAGAAAATCAGAAATTGACATCTTTCCTATACCCGACAGGGAATAATTATATAGGGTAAGTTTGTTGGGGCAAAGGCGGGGGACATGTCCCCCTCGATTTTTCAAGCTTAATATTGTTTTCCTATTTTGTTTGCATTTGTACCAGCTAACCTGTTAAAAAGGTTCGTGTAATTGAAATAAATTATTAAACTTTGTTAATGCTGGGTGGGGATTCAAATTTACACTTTCCAATTTCTAACTATGACAATAATTTATGACACGCGATTTTTTTCCGCGCAAGGGTATTATTATTATAGGTTGTCCCCCCCCCCCTCGTTACATGAAATCACCGCTACTGGGTGTGGTGCATGGGGGCTGGGTTGGAGTATAGGGTTAGGGTTAGATAATTACTCAGGTTGGTTGGAGCAAGTGAAGCTGGAAAAATGTCATACAATCATCGTACAAACATTTGAACGTGTGCCAGTCCCGGTACAGTCCCCGTGTCCGCCCCGTCATGTGATTACGTTCAGTGTTAATTGATCAGTTACCTCCCCCCCCCTCCTCACAGACCCGCCCGGGCCACATGCACGGCCCGGGGGGGGGGCAGTGTCAGTACAAGGTGTACGCCATGCGCGTGTATGGACTTTCAAAATGGACCCTAAACACGTAATTGAAAGTCGATCTCAGAATACCGTAAATAAGTATTCAAGTTTGAAAAGATACCCTTTTGAAGTAAACCTTCTGTTGAAGTAATACCCTTTTTTCCTGATTTTGGCGATTTTGATACCCTTTTCATTGTACGCGCGTACATCGTCCGACCCTGAAAAACAACCCTTTTTACGCGTTTTTTCCCACGCGCATGGTGTACACGTTGTAATGACACTGCCCCCCCCCCCGGGCCATGCAGGCCAACCACCGTGCAATCGGTCATCGAATGGAACAAAACACTACGACCATACAGGCATTCCATTCATATAGCCCTACAATTATGACATCACAACAAGTCACGTGCATTCTGTTCAGGTCAAGTTACTGTTGACAGACGACGTGCAGTTTGTCACACAGCTTCCTGAGTTACGACGCCGCGACGTACGTGATGAATCTACGTAAAGTTCGTGTATAAGGCCCCCGTACATTCTCGAAGCAGTCGTCTGCTCTAGATGTAGAAACAGGCCTTGACACTGTACCTTGACATGGCAAAATGACGTCATAGCTCGGTGTGCGCCATTGAATTCACATTACCAGCATTATTATACGTTATGGAACGAGGCTTACGTGCCGAGTGTGTGGGTCTCGTGATGAAGGAATGTAGGTCTATATGTTGAATTAATGGAAACGATTATTGACGTGGAATAACTTTCAATATTTTTCGCTATCCATCTCGAAACTTTTTGGCTGCTGGCCGAGTTCAAGCCAAGACAGAGGTCCGATCAACGAAGATGATATTTAATGAACTCTGTACAAATTGGAATCCAATGATACGGAGTTCAGAAAATTGCAGGCTGTATTGAATCGATCTATTTTGTCATTCTCTTATTTTTGTCGTATGTGATGTTTATATCAATTATATTTCAAAACTATTCTCAAGTATCATTTAAATTTGTAGAGTCTTGTCATAATTATGTCGCATTTTATTCTAGTAAGTTATTTTCATGTCTGGTTTGATTGATTAACATGTTACACATGCTTTATGTTACCAATATTTATGTTCATTTATTCTTGTATTGCTTTTCTTAGCTTTTAATACTATTATTATTTCATTCTTGACAGGTGTCTTTTCTTACAAAGCTAATTGGAGGGGCTTTCCTGCCAAAACAAAATGAAATAAATAACAGTGTTGTTTTGTTCATACGGCATGTATTCACTGTATATACACTGTTATAACTGATCCATTAACTTAATTTATTAATTTACGTTTTATGTTATTCAGTCATTGTAAGCCATCTATCCATCCATTCCTCTTTCTATCTATCTATCTATCTATCTATCTATCTATCTATCTATCTATCTATCTATCTATCTATCTAAATTATTGTAGGTTTTATGTGTTGTTATACAATGAATTGAATGAAACCAGAACTGTCTATATACCCTATGATAGATTTGCCAGGACTTGACAGGCTAGGATGTACTCACTCGGAAAACATTTAGCTTATACATCACAGGTGTCAAGCGTATAACGTCATAATACAATATCAGATAGGCTGTATGACATTTTGGGGAGCACATGATGATTGTTTTCTCACTAACATACTTGTATTAATTGCTCTCGAATTCCAACGTATGACTGATGACCCTGTCATCACAGAAGTCCTCGGCGAGTGCTAATATTACCTCGCAATAAAATCACCCTTTTCTCCGTTCGATTAGCCACGGAGCAAGAACAGGTGAAGGTTTTATCTAGTCTGATTATTTGTTTGTCATCGATTATTTATCCGTTACCATGGAGTATATTGCAGTGCTAATTGCAGCCACATCTCGATTTATCTGTGTCCTAATTACCATGGCAACACGGCAGTGTGTGTATTTATTTGGCATCAAACAACACATGTATACAATATAACATCGGCAAAAAAATCTTGTAAACTCCTCCAAGATGCCTTGAATGAAAAAAAAAAAGCAATTCTAAATAATTATGGCCCGTAGGCCTTTCTTTCCAACTTGAAGAAGTACACAATAAACATCTAAAAATATAAGTAAATGTATGTACTAAAAAAGCTGGTAATACTAATTGAAGTTTAAAGCAAGATTTAAAATAGACTATGTCTAGCAAAAAGAATAACAATTGAGATAGCATAACTCTTAATTCACTATTTTCTAAAATTCGCTCCTCAAAGATGATGGCTATATAGGGCCGCTTATGCGAAAAGAATAAAGCACAACCATCGGGGCAACCGTTGGGGAGGGGGGGGGGTGCACGTGGCCACGTGCTCCTAAGTTCCCCAGTGGGATCCAGCCCCCTGCAGGGTGGATGGTGTTTAGATTGAAACTATTCAAAGCCGTCAAATTGCTGCATTTAAAACTCAAATCAGTCACTATTTTGTAAATACACACACCCACCACCCATACACACACACACACACACACACACACACACACACACACACACACACACACACACACACACACACACACACACACACACACACACACACACACACACACACACACACACACACACACACACACACACACACACACACACACACACACACACACACACACACACACACACACACACACACACACACACACACACACACACACACACACACACAACACACACACACACACACACAACACACACACACACACACAACACACACACACACACACACACAACACACACACACACACAACAACACACACACACACACACACACACACACAGAAATTGTCTCCAGTCTCGATACATACGGGCCGGGGGATATTGCTCAGGAGCTTCCATCATGCATAGCCATTAAGCATTGATCTATAATAAGAAACGCTCGATGTTTTACCGCCAAAACCATATAATAGCGCATAATGCTTTCAAATTTTCACTCCGGTCACCCCGCCTACATTGTATTCTCCTGTATTGATTAGGGCCTTGTTTTCTTCCCATGGTCTATAGGTTAGACACAATTACTTGTTCACCGTGAAAGGTTAGATGTGTTGTCAATATCTTATTTCCGTTGGGGTTGTATGATCATAATGGCATAAAATCCTTGATATAAAGCACTGTTACTTTTCAACAGACTTCTGAGGTATGCACTGTGATATGAGCGCAATGTCCCTTGGAATACATTCACCCAGTCCCATTCGATCCGGCATACCATACTTCTACAAGAGGACCAAGAAATTTGATTTCAGTGCGAGGTCCCGTTACACAATAAACTCATACATAACATAAGTAATATTTATCATATCAACGAAGCATTAAAATGCATCGCAAAAATATATTGCAACTATACTGAAATGTACCTCTTTTTACTATCAAAACTGATAATGTAAGTTGATTATTATTTCTTTACTTAAATAATTCATGTTATTAGTCAGTTAACTTCATTATTAAGTTAATGTAACATCAAGTTGATGATATTTTCATCGTAATGTTGGTTTTCGTTAGTTTGTTTTTTATTTTTGGTGTTTCTTGAATTTGAATTTTGTAATCTTCTTGTAATTTTGTTGTATATAAATGTATTTATACGGATTTGTTGAAAACAGCCTAACGGATGATGGCAAGTCCGGGCTTAAATAAACAAAACCAAACAGAAAAAAAACTATATACTAAGGTCATAAATACAATCCATATTCAAAATGCAATAGGTACTGTTATTATACTTAAATACTCAAGTAAATACATTATGCATTAATTTCTCGATAGTTTAGTTATAATTATGACAGTATTATATGAAAATGTATTATCACCATCAGTAAGGTTTCAAGTTTGGGTGCAATTGTATAAGCACACAGTCTTGTTGTGAGTGAAACAGGTGAATAGTTCGGAGAGGGTGGGATGGGGTGGGACGGGGTGGAATGGGGTGGGACGGGTGGGGACGTTTATCAGGATTGCCATTTGGTTTCCAGTTCAAAATTGTTAGGGCTGGGGTTGAGGTCAGGAATAATATGAAACAATCGCCGGAGCAAATGTCATACACCCCTATTGAAGAACGATACAAGGTCCACACTAAATACGTGTTCTACGTGGATGAGGGGACTGGCGAGCGTGAATAAAACTGACCATATTGGTAACAGAATACCTATCATTTTTTAACGACCTGTCACTTTATATGACCGACAGAATAGTTGGTGTTGTATTTGGTTCCTAAGATGACCTAGACCTAGAATATGCTGCTGATGCGTGATCTGCATTTAGATTTTTGTGTGTAGCTCGATTGCATGAATAAACAAGTAAAATATCCATATGCTTCGTTATCAGAGTTGAGTAGTTGACAAATTACATTTTAGCTGCATCTGATCGTACGTCCATTCACACACCCACGTATTTATCTAAATTTTATGTAATCCATATTTACAGTCTAACAAAAATGGTCCAAATCGGGAGAAAATTATTTAACGTAATATTTGATTTTATCAAAAGGTATGTGTATCTGGTATCATATTGTTTGTTTGAATAAGTTTTATTTTCTGCATTTCATATTTTCTTTCATAACGATAACATATATATATAAGTAGGTTCAATTTACAGAAATATCATTCAGAAAACATTTGACATAATACATAGTAAATCATATATTTTTGAAAAGAAAATGATACGATGGAATAAAAGATATGTATACAAAGCATATGACCGAAATATAATAACCTCCTTTACAATATAATACACATTTTACACATTTGATGCAGAGGGCCGCCATTATAAGCAGCGCTTGAATAGACGGACAGCCAACGTAAATGAACATTTCTATTGTAAATACTTGGTTATTTGTATAGATGGGCCATATCGTAATAAATCCAGTTTTATATAATTACGTGGTACACAGGAGTGGTGCGTGTGCGTGCTTGTGCAAGTCATGACGCGCAAAGGTGTTGATGGCCAACAATTCAGAGACAAAAGATAAGGTCAAATACGGGTAAAAGTTTAACGGTATGCTACAAAACAACCACGTTGAAAGCAGAAAAAAGAGGGGTGGACCAAAATTGTCTTGTTGTTGGGTATAACAAGTAGATGTTAATATAGTTACTGTACCGTATTGTATTGTGATAAAAAAAATATTTTTTGGTGTTTGCCTTAAAGGAGAAGAGAGAGGTGCATTGTTTTATGTGCAGTGGGAGCGAATTCCAAATATCGGGCCCGTTAAATGAAAATCGTTGCGATGGCGCGCGGGTAAGCATCCGTGTTAAGGGAAAATGCGTTGTGGAAGAGTGGTATTTTGGGTGTATTTGAACATAAAGATTGCTGTTTTATATTTGTGTACATCATCAATTTTAAGAGTTTTCAGACTAAAGAATAGAGGGACAGTATGTTCTCGATAGTGAGAGTTGGTGCAGACTCGAAGAGCCTTTTTCTGTAAAAGAAAAATTGCATTTATTTTGGTTTTATTACAGTTTCCCCAAACAACATTACAATGATTAATATACGGTAAAATTAATGCATAGTACAACATAGTGAGTGCTTTTTCTGTAATTAAGTGTTTTAATCTTCGAAGTGTTCCAATGGCTTTGGATATTGATGTAACTAAATTGTTAGTGTGATCATTCCAATTTAAATTGGAGTCAAGTGTTATCCCTAAGAACTTTCTTGATTTTTTCCATTAATTGGCATATCATCAATGATAGTCTTATTCGGTAAGTTGGGTTGTACCTGTGAAATATTGAAATTTATGAAACATGTTTTGTCTATATTTAGTGACAATTTATTGCATTAAAACCATGTAGAAATTTGAGCAAGTTCGGAATTTATTAAATTAACTAGTGTGTTTAGGCATTTATGTGAATAAAATACACTTGTATCATCCGCAAATAATATAAAAGTGAGAAGGTTTGAAGAATTTATAATATCATTGATATATATAAGAAAAAGTAGTGGCCCTAAGATGGACCCCTGTGGTACACCGCAAGTGATGTATGATCTAGACGAGGTACTTGAATGAAATGCAACATATTGCTGACGATGAAATAGATAATCCCGAAACCAAGACAGGACTGTTCCTCTAATACCATAAGTTGGTAGTTTTTTCAATAAAATTTTGTGGTCTGTCGTATCAAAGGCCTTACTCAGGTGCATAAAAACTCCTATTATATGCATTTTA
Organism: Eucidaris tribuloides; assembly: GCA_001188425.1. Classification (NCBI taxonomy): domain Eukaryota; kingdom Metazoa; phylum Echinodermata; class Echinoidea; order Cidaroida; family Cidaridae; genus Eucidaris; species Eucidaris tribuloides. Next base: position 14,554 of record JZLH01S0614144.1, read on the forward strand.
TTAGCAAGGGAATCAGTAATTTTGTCACAAGTTTGAATGATTGCAAAATCTGTCGAAAAACCTATTCGGAAACCAAATTGGTTGCAGTTTAAAATGTGGTTATCAATTAAAAATTTATACAGGCGTTCGTGTGCAATCTTTTCGAGGATTTTGGATATGACGGGCAAGAATGAAATTGGTCGGTAGTTCTTTATTTGGAATATATCATCTTTTTTGTGAATAGGGATTACTTTCGCAATTATTTTCAAAAAATTTGGGAAGATACCAGTAGATAATGACAAGTTACAAATATGTACAATGGAGGTTACTAAAGAGTGTATAATTTGTTTTAGCAAATGCATACTTAATCCATCATAGTCGCAAGATCTACTCGACTTAAAAGATCGAACAAAATGCAGTATTTCATTTTCATTAGTTGGTGTTAAGAATAAAGAATTAGTATTGTTTTCTGGAAGATAATCAGTAAAATTACCAACATTTGTGTGTATAGTCGATGCGAGATTGGGACCAATGTTGGTAAAGAAGTCATTAAAACAATCAGCAATGGTTTCAGGGTCATCAATGTCTTGATTATTTTCGGTAATAACGTTCGGGAGTTCTTTCCTTTTATTCTTAATAAGTTCATTAATAGTTTGCCATAATGATTTTTTATTATCTTTATTTGAAGCCAGTTTGTCTGAATAATATCGCCTTCGGGATGCACGAATTAATGTGGTTAATGTGTTTCGGTATGTCTTATATTTATCTTTATTTTGTGGGGTTGGTTTGCGTAAAGATATTTTATATAGACGATTGCGGGTAAGTATAAAACGCATTTATCCTGGAGTCATCGATGGCTGTTTTCTCTTAGTGCGATTTGTATTTCGAATCAAGGATATGTTTGTTATTAAAATAATAAAGAAATTATTATGCAAAAACAATTCATAAGATAAATTTGCATCATTTGACGAAAACACATATTGCCATTGTTCTTGAGATAAATCAAAGATAAGTGCATTAATATTTTCTTGTGATTCTTTTCTTCGCATTTTAGCAGGTTCCTGTTTTGAACGTATACGTTCCTGAATTGTTTGAAGATGGTAAATATTGGGAAGTGATCGGAGATGTCGGAATACAAAATACCATTAGTGCATTTTCTATTCATAATATTAGAAAAACCTGTTATCGATTAAAGTCTCACTAGACGTGGTATTACATATTCTTGTCGGTTTATCAATATGGGGGTAAAGTGTACAGGAGGATAAATCTGGAAGAATTGTGGTGTGCCGGAAGCAACAGGTCTATGTTACAGTCTCCCATTAGATACGGACTTTTCTTCTCATGCAAAATTGTATTCAAAACGATATCAACGGTGTCTAAAAATGAGTCTATTTCGTTATTGGGAGGTCTATTACATCGCATTCCACCTCTCTGAATAATCCCTTTCATTTCACAATTTTTGTTTTGTTCATTTATAATCTCAATAAATAAGCTTTCTGCACCATCAACGCATAAAGCAGAATAAAATTTCTTTCTGATACATTTCATTTCATAATATAGGCCTACTTTTATAAATCAAAAGTTATGATTACTTTTGTGCAGTCAGGCAAAATCGAGTTTGCCCCACTGTTGTGTATTGGTGATCATGAAAACTGAATTAGTGATATTGTTGCTTATAATAAGCTGAAATTACAAAACGCAATATACAGGAGGAGGATTTTGTAGGCAATGCGCATGTCGACAGGTAACCAGTGAAGAGCTAGTGTTATGTGGTGAGAACGAGGGATACAGGTGATATAAGGCGAACATCGATATTTTGCAGACGTTGAAGTTAAGCAATAACTTTCGCAGGAAGACCATATAATCATAGAAGAGATACGCAGGAATCGAGTTTTTTTCTGAGGATAAGAGTTAGTTATAACGAATTGCTTACCCTTTGAGGGGTATTACCCCTTTTGATCTACCCATTAAGTGAACATGCTATACTGGATGTAATTAGTATAATCCCTTTCATTATTATTTTTTGAACTGTAAATATACTATGATTATTCTTCGTTGATATCTATGGTATGTAGACGAATCAACATCCAATGCAATTACGAAATCGTTTCGGACCAAAAATGGGAATGGAAAAGCATGTAACTGACAATATAATTCTATCAATGACTTTAATTTGGTTTCTGGTGTGTGAAAATTTGCACTTTATAAAACATTTATATATAACATTATTATTATTATTATTATTATTATTATTATTATTATTATTATTATTATTATTATTATTATTATTATTATTTATTCGGCCAATCATAAAAAACATGTGGTACAGTACACAAACAAATTTACAAAGTAAGACATTGATAAACATAAAACATAAATAGAAAGATACAATAAAAACAGTAGCAATGCCACTAGTGGGCCAGGGCTCACAAAAGTAAAATTCTTTACTATTGCCCGGAGACATGTGAGCCCTCACTAGTAACAAAGCATGTAAAATAACAAATAATAAATCTAACAAAATACATTGACAACATTATCGCCGGCTGACAATGAGAAGGGTGCCAAACCCCGGAGGGGGAGAAGGGCGCCAATGTCATAGAGTTTACACAGCATTGACGATCCTCTCCCCCTCAAGGGACCAGAGCCAACCTACCCACCCCAACCAACAATGACTGTTATTATTGCACGACCCAAGACATTGGTAAATTAAGGGGATAATAAAATACATGACTCAACCCATCTACAGATTCTTTACAAATTATCTAAATTATCTAAATTCCTCATTAATTCAAAACAAACAAAGAAATCAAAAAGTTCAAATCATGTCAAATTTAAACAGGAGTAATACATCAAATACTAACTTATGCGTAACTTATGCATAGTATTTTAGTCCAGAAAGAGGAACACTGTACTAGACCTCTCAACCATTCCGAAGTTGGAGGAAAGAATCTGAATTTTGACCATTCCCAGCTCTTGTTTCGATACAGTTTTCCTATTTTGCATGATATATAGTTTTACTATACACACTCCTATGGGAAATGCTGTTTCTTTCCTATTTTTTAAGCAAAATCATCCCTATTCTTCAATCAAAAATGTTGGGAGGTCTGCTGTACTTGGAATTTCTTCTGCTCACTTTTTTTGCACTGTTTGTATTATTTCAATGAAAGTGTTGAATAAAATAAAATAAAACAATGTGACTTCCTTACCAAGTTCAAGAAACCTGTAGACTTTCGCAAGTTGTTCCGTACAATTTGCATGCCAATCTTCT
>JZLH01S0614144.1:20941-32906 GCA_001188425.1 Eucidaris tribuloides
ACCAAAACACCAATTCAGTTGCAGAATGAGCATCTAAACGTCATCTGGCCTAAAACGCACTGTGGTATTCTCAAGTGGCAAAATCAGTTTTATTCTGTAAAGCAATTAAATTCTGGCCCAATGAGTGTGCGTATGTAGTGTCTAAAAAGGACTAAACACGTAGGTTTTAATGTGATATGTGGCAGCATTTCTCACCCCTCCGAGGACTCTCCGTTTCTTAGACACGTGTAACTAATGCTCAATATTATGGCAATCTTTGGTCTTAAATGATGCTATTTAAATACACTATTATAGGTAAAATGTCAAATTTTCCTCCTGAGAGGGAACCCCACCCCTTTTCCGGAATCACCCCTTTGTCGAAAGGGTGTTTTGAAAATGTGGAAAAAACTGAAAATGAACGAAATGTCTGATTTTACTTTTTTTTTATTTTGGCCTTGATTTGAGAAAAAAAAATCGTCCCTCCCCCCCCCCCTCCCCCGCTGAGCGAGTTTTCGGTGGCTGGCGTGACGGGGAATTTTTGGACTGAGAATTTTTTTGGTCACTACAGCATGAGCTCCCCTCCGAATTTTGTAAATGCTGACAGATCGGAACAAAATCGTGGAGTACTGATCAGAATCGCTCCGTATCTACGTCAGAAAGTTTACTATTTACTGCTTTGAAGTTACTATTTACGGGACTTGAGAAGTATATTTAACGGATCCGTTAATAGTACTTTCTTACAGATCGCACGGTAGTGGTTTATTTCTTCATCATGTCGCTTTATTTTAACATCAATGAACAAGAATATATGAATGGTTTATAATAGGGGGCATACCTACGGGGACAATGAAACCGTAGGGGGAAGTAGGGTTTTTTATGTTTGTAGGGGTGTAGGGTTTGACAAATTTCAGAGGAAATTTCCGTATGAGGTATATTCGCCCGTTTTGCCATCTCCGCGATGAAATCATGGATCAGCTATGATTTACTGAGATATTTTGTAGGTTTCGAAAAACATAGGTTCGTGGGGAAAAGTGGAGTGCCCGTATGGAACAACTACGCTTGCGGGTGGGGAAATTAAAATTTTGAGTGACAGCCCTGTTCATTTGCTGGACTTGCAGAATACATTTGTGCCTACATTGGTGTATGGTGCCGGCAAGACCGCGTTCGTTTGGATTCATGACACTTTTGTTCCGGCGACAATTGTTCGCTCAGCTCGACGATTATTCATGCATTACCCCGATCGAACTCAACGCCCTAAATCCTAACCCTAACCCCTAACCCTAACCCAAACACTAACCCTATCCTAAACTGGAACCCAATTGACATCTAACCCTTACGCTGTTTATGGCGCTGTCACACCCTGCGATTTAGCCAGCGTATGCCGACGTTTATGAAAAATTTGGCGAATACGTTGTTCTACGTTGAATAAGTTATGGGTAAGTTCTGTATTAGGTTAAAGACGTGTTATATATAACGTCGTATGTACGGCGAGTCGTCGCGGAAATTTTGTGCTTGCACAATATTTTTCGAGTATAATGGCCGAGTATTAGCCAACCTATACGTCTGCATATACGCGGGCCAGTAAGTTGGTCAGGTAAGTTCATGCGTCCACACGCGTTATGTGTAAGGTTGCTCTAAGTCGAAAATTACATCAAGATTATGTCTAGGTAACCAACTTATTTCTAACTTATGCATAACGTGCTTTCTGACCACATTTTCTACTTATATCCAACTCTTGTTTGACGTATGCAGACTATTTGACTTGTCCGGACGACAAACCGTGGGACGACATTTATTTCTCCACAATCCAAGAGCAAAATTTCGGAATTTTTCCCTTGGTCCATTGCCAGCCGCCGAAAACTCGCCGGGGGGGGGGGCGGGGGAGGGGTAGTGAGGAAAATTTTGGCGCAAAAAATTTTTCCACCAAATTCTTCGGGGGGGGGGGGTGGATTGATATTGTGTCTCCACCTCCCCACGTTTGTCGGGGGGGGGGGCTGTCCCCTGTCCCCCTGGGATTTGCGCCCCTCCGGTCGAGCAGATGTTCATGCTATTCGAGAGATGGTGCGGTTCAGGAATAAGGTGACGAGAAAAGCACTGCAGACTGACTTTTTATGACTCGACACCACGCATCGTTGGCGCATACGCTGCCACGCGCTATGCTAAAGTTAGAGTGTCGTTCTGATTAAATTATTGAACGCGACACACATTTAACATTCCGTTGTATTACTATAAGTTAACAATACGTCATGAACGTTCTTATAAGTAGCTATGACGTTATTTACACGCCCAACTCGTTATGAATACGCTTTGCATACGCACAAATTGAAAATAACTTCAAAGTTTGGCGTATGCCAGCGTTTTACAGAAAATTGAAACGTCGGCATACGTTACGCGGTGCTAAAATCGGTCAAGGGTTGGGAAGGCCTCGCGTGGATATTGTTTGACCGGAGAGAAAACTGTCGGAAGCAAATGTCCGGGTCTGTTTTTTTTTTTTTTTCAAACCTCATATGATGTCACTAAATACCTGTACATTCGGAGTCATAATTTACTGCCATTAGAAATGCACATTTCCTAAAAGTTCGCCAAATTCTTCGTTTGGTTCTTCTATTAAAACTCTTTAGGAGAGGTTCGGGGTTCGTTAAAACATCTTTGCCACCCTTACAACCTTCTGTTTGTTGGTAATTTCTTGTTCTTGAGTTACAGATGTCCTGAAGGCTTTGCTTATCCAGTTTGATCTGTAATAAAGAAAAAAAAACAGTTTTATCGTATCTTAGTTATCCCGTAAAAACCTTGTGGCATTCTTTAACCTTAAAAGCCCAAAAGGGAGGAGGAGGGGGGGGTACAAAATAATACAATGTGCCCACTGCACATTTTCCATTCACCACTTACCAACAATTTTGCGACCAGTTTGATCAACTTTGGTGACTTTTCTAATATTTTTTATGCTGAATATCTTGATGACATAAGTAGGTTATTGGGAAAATCATGTTGCCAAGGGCAACCATTTTTGGAAGGTTATTTAGAGGATTTTTTTTTTTTTACTGCCATTCATAGTGAAGTAATCCATAATGCAGCCCGGTTTCTTGTAAAAAAGTATATTTTAGCAATTATAACATAGTTTTCAGAAAGTGATAGCAAAGATGTGCTTAGAAAATGTATTTTAGATTATTGACATTCGTATTTAGAATTGGACATCTGTTTTGTATTATGCTTTGTCCAGTTGTGTAGCTAGGATTTTTCCAGCAGGGGGAACCGGGGGCCCTTGAAATGTGTGTGTGTTTGGTGGGGGGGGGGCACGAAATCCCAAGTTAATTTTTTCCGGGTCATGTTCGCCGCCGAAGAACTTCACTCAGCGGGGGGGGCGGGGGGGTAGTGACGAAAAAAAATGTTTCTTTAAATCTCAGAATCAATTTTTTCCCCGATCGAAAATCGCTCAACATAGTTTTACAAAGTGATAGCAGAATGTGTTTAGGAAACGTTTACTCGTTAAGCTTTTACATCATCTTAACGTTGTTTATTATTATTTATTATTATTATTATTATTTTATTATTATTTATTATTTTTTATTATTATTTTGATATTATTATTATATTATTATTATTTTATTATTATTATTATTATTATTATTATTATATTATTATTATTATTATATTTTATTTTATTCGGCAATCATAAAAAAACATAGGTACAGTTACACAAACAAATTTAACAAAGTAAGACATTTGACTAAACATAAAACATTAAATAGAAGATACATAAAAACAAGTAGCCAATGCCACTAGTGGGCCAAGGGCTCACAAAAGTACAAAGTCTTTTACTATTCCCGGGACGTTGAGCCTCAACTAGTAACAAGCAGTATCTAAAATAACAAATACTTAATCTAACAAACATACCATTGACACTTATCGCCGCGCTGACAATGGAAGGGTGCCAACTTCCAAAACCCAGGAGGGGAGAAGGCGCCATAGTCATAGAGTTTACAACAGCATTGCGATCCTCCCCTCAAAGGGCCGAGCCACCTACCCACCCCACCAACAATGGTGTTATTATTGTGCACGGGACCCAAGACATTGCCGTAAAAATTAGGGGATAATTAAATACATGAAATCACCATTAACAGATTCTTTTACAATTATCTAAAATTATTTAAATTCCTTCATTAATTCAAAACAACAAAGAAATCAAAAAAGTTCAAAATCATGGTCAATTTAAACAGGGGAAGTACATACATCAATACTTAACTTTATTGCGTAATTAATGCATAGTATTTATAGTCCAGAAAGAGGAACACTGTACTAAGACCTCTCACCATTCTGAAGCTGAGGAAACATTCTGATATTTTGACCATTCCAGCTCTTCGTTTCGATACGGGTTTTCTATTTTGCTTGATATATGGGCATTCGCGTGTCTAGTTACGTATTACACTTTATGGACAAACTTTACTCACATTTGCTCTTTACATGAAATATGCTTTCATATTATTTCTCTGTTTTGCTATGACAATTCTCTAGACTGGGCGGGGCACTACTTCACAACATCAAAAGCAAAATCATGGGACATGTTCAGTGGGTAATAATAAGAACTTTAATTATGGTTAGTACGTTACGAAGAGGGACTGGGAAAAAACCGACAAGTCTTTTCCCCAAAGTTCTCAACCTGTTTTCACTTAAAACAACTGTGGTATTTCATGCTATTGTGGTATCTTGATAGTTCATTTGATAATATGACTTATTGATAAAATCTTTTAATTTTTAACTACAACATCAAAAACTGGTAGTGTACGGTATACGGTTCAGTTACGTTACATTTTGTCCAGCCACACAAATTTGTTCATTCTTTTTCAGATTTAGTATGCATATGTAGGGCTTTATTACTTTCAAAGAAAACAATGAGAAGAGGCTATTGGCAATGGAAAAAAAAAACTGCAAAATAAATGATAATTTTTCCAAAACTGAGATTATCACTAGTCCCCTCACATGTGGTATTTTCATCGTCGGTGCTGATTTCCTAGAGCGGTGCCTGTTGAAGACGTAAAATTTAGAGTGAAATGATTTTGTCCCCCATTGTTTTCTTCATGATTCATACCCGTTCAAACCATTAAATTAATATGATTCCGCGATAGACCAATTTATTTAATTTTTGTGATTTGTCCATAATTCACGGAATTGCCATATAGTTTTACTATACACTCCTATGAAATGTTGTTTCTTTCCTATTTTTAAGCAAAACATCCCTAAAAGGTTGGGAGGCTGCTGTCTTGGATTTTCTTACTGCTCGCTTTTTTTTTGCACTGTTTGTATTATTTCAATGCAGTGTTGAATAAAATAAATTAAACAATGTGACTTCGCTTACCAAGTTCAAGAAACTGTGACTTTTCGCAAGTTGTTCTGTACAATTTCATGCAAATCTTTCCGAGTTCGTAACCCAGAACGCTGTTCGCGAGATATATTTGAAGCAATTCCCTGACAACCACACGTTAATCTACGAGTGGCACGCTTCATTATGCAGGAAGATAAGTAAACGTGAAAATGATTAAAGTTTCGTATTAATATTGACAATCAGGTTTTTTCTGTTTGAATTATTTTGATGTTTTTTCTGTAGGTTGTTTGTTCTTATGCTATATCGTCACATTCGCTAATTCATTATGTCGGAATCAGAAAGCGGCCTAGATGGTTATTGACGTGTTGTTGGGTTGGGTGGGTGGGTGTTGCGGGGTGTACGAACACTATTTACCTGTCAACAACCCCCCCCCGGCAAATAGCATCCGACGGGTGGGGGGGGGCAGGCGGTCGATGACGCTAAGAAACATTGTCTGTCACTTGTTTCCTCACGAAAATGCATCCCAAACACGCTGTTACATTTTCAAAAACTGGCAAATAAAAGTTTTGCGTCAATCGATGGAGGCGTACCTTGCCAAAAACTACCAGAAATCCTGATGAACTCAACACATGATAATTTCACAACTACCCACCTAAATTCATTCCATTTCAAGAATTTAAAATGTGAAAACAACACAATTAGCTTTCAAACCATACTAATAATTAAAATAATCTTACTCTCCATACAAATGGAATGCTGAACTGGCGCTGATAAACAATGCATTTTGCAGCTTTATTACTTTTGACTTTGCGACGCTTATTTAAACGTCTTGGCACAATTCATGATATATCGTTAGCATCATTGAGTGAAAATAAACAGGATTGTCAAGTGATTGCCAAATTATTCAAGATAATAATAATAATAATAATAATAATATATAATATAATAATAATAATAATAATAATATATAATAATAATAATAATAATCAATATAATAATAATACATATAACAATAATAATAATAATTAATATTAATAATATCATAAACACAACAACAAACAATAATAAACCACAAAACAACAACAGGCAAACAGCAACACAACAACAACTATGTATACTATGATAACGATATAAAAAAATACCCTGAAACCTTGGGGTGGGGTGGTGATTGTACCTGTCAACCCCCCCCCATTGTGAGCTGGGGGATGCCCCCATCCCCCCCCCCCCGCTGTCTACGCCCCTGCTTGCCTGACATTACAGCCGGACAATTTACACTGTTTTAACTAGCACATCAATGATGTGGTGCTCATGAAGCATCCGGCAAAGATATTTACGCAATTTCTATTTTTTTGTGATTTTCGAATGAATACGCAAGTAATATCAGAGACTAAATTTGAAAATTCCAGTGTGCCTCAAGTGGCTATACCAAATGGTAAAAAAAAAAAAGATATGACAACTTTTTGACAAATGAAGGGGAGGAAACATTTTTGTGTGTGTGATTTTCCAATAAATTAGCAGCACTAATTAGCATATACATGGTTTTGAAGCAAATGTTGCAAGATTCAGTGCAGAAGTTCGGTACCTTATACACTCATGCTCATAATTATGGAATACTTAAAAAAAAAACATTTTAGAAGTTGCCATTTTTCCGTGAACGGTACGTCTGGGATAAATATTTGTTCACCCCAGGTTAAACAATTATAATGTAAGTATTTCAGGAATTTTGAGCATTTTGTAGTGTCCGACTCGACACTAAAACCTGTGTTTATAAATGGCGGTGTTGTTGTTGTTGTTGAGTCACGCAGGACCTTGGGAACGATTTTTTCATCGGGGGTGCAGAGATAAATATTTTCGCGGTACCCCCCCCCCCCTAAAAAAAAAAAAAAAATACGCGGCCAAAAAAAAATTTTCACGGCCAAATTCGCGGCCAAATCAACAGCTTTTTCACGGTTTCACGGCCAAATCAACAGCTGCAAAGTCGCTCAGCGGCCAAATTTGAAGGAAAATAGACATACACGTCTTTTTGCAGGGGGTGCTGCGCACCCCCTGAAAATTTTCTGGGGGTGCTTCAGCACCCCAGCACCCCTGCTTCCCGGGGCCACGGAGTCACGTGGTGATTACGCGCGTTATTAGACTTGTAACAAACACTGTCCTGATGTTAATTTAGTGATAAATGACATTAGATCAAAATTTATCAGTTTTCTGTGTTGTTGTTTTTTAATTACTTTAATTTAATACTTTTTCATGATTTTTGTGGATTTTTAAAAAATAAATATAATGTATAATTGTTATTGCGCTCAAACGCACTTTAGTTTTTACTGAAGTCATCTCATGAAATCCAAAAATTGCTTCACCTACTGCGTTTTTGCGAGATAAACACTGGTCTTGAAAATTTTGGACGATATAGGCGAAAGAACTTAAATATCAACAAAATACTCCATAATTATGAGCATGAGTGTAGCAGTAGCTCCACCAGATGAAACATAAATGAAAATTAGTCGACAAAATGAAAGAGAAGAAGCATTTTCTGTGATTTTTTAAATAAACTTCACATAAATAATGTTCTTGTCAAAACACTTTATATAGTATTAAATATTATGTAGCTTAGATTTCAAGACTGGGAACAATTTTTGTCTTCTTACCACGTTCGTTTGAATTGACCTAAAGCTGTAAGTGCAGGCCCGAAAACTCATTGTGCTCGTACAGCTGTCAAATCTAGCCTCGTTTCAGCCACTATTCGGTGGAATGTTTCGGGTGTAACACCGCGTCGATTAAAATATAAATAGTCTGAATACAATCTGAAACATATAACATCCACACAGACAAGCATGCATGAGCAAATTTCAATAACACTGCAAAAACAGTGGTGTTAAAATTACACCAGTCGGTGTTGTGAGAGGACCGCACCCTCAGGAGTTAAAAATACACAATGGAGTTTGAATATAACGCCACATATTGTTGATATAACAAATAGAATGTGATAAACTACCACCACGAATTTAACACTGGTGTAAAATGCTAGGTGCGGTCCTCTCACAACGCCGACTGGTGTTGTTTTTAACACCGTAGTTTTAAAGTGAAGGTAATTTTACTTGAGATTATGGTATTCATTTTCTTAAATTAGTTGATTTATTTATTTCTTCCCTATCTATCTTTTTTTCAAACTTTTATATAAACTTGCAACTTGTTTATTTTCTAATTCATCAATGTATTTGTAATAAAAATAAAAAAAATAAAAAAATACCAAAGTATAAAATTCCGTATCGACTGAATTTACACAATAAATAGTCTGTTCATGAATTCATGAATTCATTTGTTGTTTTTCTTTACATTGAGGTAAAAAAAACCAAAAAAACCTATGTCACAGTTTAAAGGATTGGCTTGGCAAATAAAAGTAGCAATAATAGCGATGACTGAAGCGTTGTGGACGTGATGATGATGATGATGATGATGATGATGATGATGATGAGGAGGAGGAGGAGGAGGAGGAGGAGGAGGAGGAGGAGGAGAATGATGAGGATGATGTATTCTATTGTCACCCCAGACATCCGAAAACACAACCAAACCCACTGAGAATTGTTTATAGTGACAAATTGTGATGAGAAAATTATCGGAGAACGCGTATCGGGGTGTACATTACCTAAGGGAAAGGTTTTGGAGGTCCCCAGCCTGACATTTCACACTTTGGGTGATTTCAAGTGTTGGTGTTGGTCTTGAGGCAACAAAATCGTCTGCTAAACACAGCTCCAACACCGAACTCGGTTTAAGCAGACGATACCGATTGCACTATCGATTGCACAACACCGAGTGACGTCACGTGCGATTCATGACATTGGCTGATAGTTACGCCGATGGCCGAAATTTTCGGACAAATGTTACAAAACTGACACCAAATAAATATTGCCTGCCACAAACTTGTATGAATCTGAAAGGCAAGTCACTTTTCTCTATTCCTATGTGGAAGTAAATATCAATTCGGCGAGTTATGTAAACTTTTAAGGGGAAAAGGTACTTTCAGCGGTTTGCGTCGCACGGTGAAGCTTCTCCATAGCCAACACACACACGCATGTTAGCTCTGCCGATAACAAGACCAAGACCAAGACCAAGACCAACACCAACACCACCACCAACACCGAACTTGGAGTCACGAATTTTCTAAACCATAGGGTTTAGTGTCGATGAATGGGAAAGCTACAAGTAAATCACAGACACCAACCACGGTACTCGGTTCAGCAGACGATATTCAACACCAGCGTCAACACGAACTACAGGATGTACGTCATAATTTTCGAGGTCAACCCCAACACCAGGCCTGACTTCAAGTACGGTGTTATATCCGGTGTGAGTGTTCTTACAACACCAACACCAAATTTCAACACCGAACTGTCTTGTAATCACCCTTTGAGTATAAATTCTAAAATTCAGAAGGTTTCTGAGCGAGCAATTTTCAAGGCATTAAAACACAAGTTTAGTTTTGGCGATTTTTTTTATTTGAAAGGTTTATGCCCAAAGGTCATATCACACCAATAACAGACTTTAAATGTCTGTCGTGGGTTTTTTTTTTTTTTTTTTATAATTAATGAAAATTCTCGGGGGGGGGGGGGACCACCGAGATCTTCGACTATATTTTACAGTATTGCATCTAAAGCGTTAAAGTGATAGGCTAACATTGTGGAGCTTCAATTTAAAACATGCCAAATTTTGATATCTGAACTACATAGTAGGCCTAGTATTCATATGGACAAATACACACGCTAGAATAAAAAAAAGTTTTGAAAGTTACACTGCCTATGGCAAGTTATGCATGAATAAACAATTGCAACTTGTGGCGAGTTTAAATAGCCTAGGTGTACACACAGTAAGTCTATGGGAGAAAATGGGCAGGTAAATCCGGATCCACTTACGATTTTCACTTTTTTAAAGCACTAAATAATCATTTTGAAATACAATTTTTTCAGGGCGTCATTTTTAGACCTTATCAAAAACAATAGTAGCATGGGGAATTATGTAGCTCAGATTTTTTCAAGTGTGCATTAGCCAATACCTTTAATAAGGTGTTAATGTAATCTAAATTATACCTTTAAGTTAGTAGAAAGATCAGAGTCTGATCTTTCTGATGAGGTATAATTCAGATAAAAAAAATAAGGCAATATTTCACAAATTAGGGAATATTTACTGTTCACGCCCTTCTGCCGGAAACATTTGCTAGGGCCCTTCTGCCGGACAAGCGGTATAGAACCAGAAGGGCGTTATCACAGAACCTGTTGAGAACCAGAAGGGCGCTATCACTGTACAAAGTCAATGACGTTAACGCCCTTATGGTTGTCAATGTGTGCTGCGTTAACGCCCTTCTGGTTCTATACCGACGCTATGTTATTTGATATTTACACAAGGATGGGGTGGAGAATTGTGACGAGCAGACGCGTCTTCTGTGCCTTCTCCAATGTCAAAACGACATAGTCATGCCTTTTAAGTAAACTGAGAGAGTGAGAATAGTGCATGGTATTGCCTGTTCGTGCACGCCACGGAAAACGCGGGGCAAATAAGAATCTAAACGCACTGTTTGCGGTCTACTAAAGTGTTTTGATATTTACCTTAACGAAAAACACCGATAACATACTAACTCTGTAAAGGTCAAGGATACATTCATGTTGATTAATGAGGTCTAATGACAACTGCAAAAGAGCAGTACGAGTAGTGTTGGCATAATACGTAGTGGAACATTCGATGTTTGACTAACGGTTGTGAAAGTAAAGAATATTATTTTGTAAGAAGTCCCATGAATGGGTCAATAACACGAGTACACGACTACAAAAATACTTGTTTCGATACATTAATTCTCTGCATAGAAAATATAACGGAGATCTGGGCGATGCATTACAAATTACAGTCATGGACAAAAGTTTAAAATATCTACGGAATGCAGTTTTCAATCATATTAGGAAAAGGTTTCTTGTCCTGAAGTAGAGACACGGGCGGTGCCGGGGGGGGGGGGGTGTCAGAAGAGGTGGGCGGCCACCCCTATTTCATTGTTAAAATGGCGGGAATTTTACTGTTTTTGAAAATATCGCCCTCTCATTGTTGTTGATTTTGCTAGCAAAAAAAAAAAATGCGGGGAAAAATGCTCTTTGTCGTCGTCGCTTGTCGAATGCTGTTCGGCTTGCATTTTGGCTTGTAACAACATTTGATAGGCAGGCAAAATTTTCCCGACGATTTCGCCTCCTAAAGTTTTTCCCTGGCGCCGCCCCTGAGTCGAGCTCATTTGAATTTAGTAATAATATGTTCTGCATAGAATTGATCATTATTTGTAAGAAATCTGCACTTTAAAACAGGGCTACGCAAAGAAATAACCATATTCCAAAGTTTGTCCAGGACTGTACTACGTAATGAAACGTATGTCAAAATATAATATGCAAACACAGAAATAATCAGTAACTCGGCTTTATTAAATTTGAATACATAACTGACCCTTCTTCCGATCGGTGTCGCTTTATTTTACCATGGTTGCTGATAATATAGGAATCTAACTTGTGTTTGTTACATGTTTATATCAAATAATGATATTGTAATGCGTAGTAGAGTATATTATATTATTATTATTATATTATAGTATTTGCGCAATATAAATGTCCTTTATTATTAGTAGTAGTAGTAGTATTATCATTA
>JZLH01S0614144.1:32931-47963 GCA_001188425.1 Eucidaris tribuloides
GAGGAGATAATGAAAGAAGAAGCATATTCTGTGATTTTTAAATAAAACTTCACATAAATAATTTCTTGTCAAACACTTTATATAGTTATATATTTCGTAGCTCAGCATTTCAAGACTGGAACTAATTTTTGCTCTTACCAACGTTCGTTTGAATTGAAGCTAAAGCTGTAATGTGCAGGCCCGAAAACTCAATTGTGCCTCGTACAGCTGTCAAATTCTATGCCTCGTTTCAGCCACTCTTCGGTGAATGTTTCGGTGTGTAAACACCAGCGTCGATTAAAATATAAATAGTCTGCATAACAATCTGAAACATATAACTAACTCACACGACAAGCATGCATGAGCAAATTCAATAAACTGCAAAAACCGTGGTGTTAAATTACACACAGTCGTGTGGTGAGAGGACCGGCAGCTCTAGCGAGTTAAAAATACAAATGGAGTTTGAATATAAACGCACTATATGTTGCATATAAATAACTGTGATAAACTACCACCACGAATTTAACAGCTGGTGTAAAATGCTGGCTGGCGGTCCCTCACAACGCGCCGGTGTTGTTTGTAACTACCGTTATTTTAAAGTGAAGGTATTTTACTTGCGATTTGGTATTCATTTTCTAAATTATTTGATTTATTATTTTTCCCGCTATCTACCTTTTTTCAAACTTTATATAAACTTGCAACATTGTTTATTCTTTCTAATCATCAATGATTGTAATAAAAATGAAAAATGAAAATAAAAAAAATCCAAAGATATAAAATTTCTCGTATCGACTGAATTTACACAATAAATATCTGTTCATGAATTCAATTTCATTTTGTTGTTTCTTTACATTGAGGTAAAAACAAAGAAAACCTATGTCACAGTTTAAGGATTGGCTTGGCAAATAAAAGTAGCAATAATAGGGATGATGAGGTTGATGACGACGATATGATGATGATGATGATGATGAGTGATGATGAGATGAGGCAGGAGGAGAGGAGGAGGAGGAGGAGGAGGAGGAGGAGAATGATGAGGATGATGTATTCTATTGTCACCCCAGACCATCCGAAAACACAACCAAACCACTGAGATTGTTTATAGTGACAAATTGTGATGAGAATTATCGGAGAACGCGTATCGGGGTGTACATTACCTAAGGGAAAGGTTTGGAGGTCCCAGCCTACATTTCACACTTTGGGTGATTTCAAGTGTTGGTGTTGGTCTTGAGGCAACAAAATGTCTGCTAAACACAGCTCCAACACCGAACTCGGTTAGCAGACGATACCGATTGCACTATCGATTGCACAACACCGAGTGAGGTCACGTGTGCGATTCATAGACATTGGCTGATAGTTACGCCGATGGCCGAATTTTTCGGACAAATGTTACAAAACTGACCAAATAAATATTGCCTGCCAAAAACTTGTAATGAATCTGAAAGGCAAGTCACTTTCTTCTATTCCTATGTGGAAGTAATATCAATTCGGCGAGTTAGTAAACTTTTAAGGGGAAAGGTACTTCAGCGGTTTGCGTCGCACGGTGAAGCTTCTCCATAGCCAACACACAACGCATGTTAGCTCTGCCGATAACAGGACCAAACCAAGACCAAGACAACACCAACACCACCAACCACAACCGAACTTGGAGTCACGAATTTTCTAACCATAGGGTTTAGTGTCGATGAATGGGAAAGCTACAAGTAAATCACAGACCCAACCACGGTACTCGGTTCAGCAGACGATATTCAACACCAGCGTCAACTACGAACTAAGATGTACGTCATAATTTCGAGGTCAACCCAACACACAGGCCTGACTTCAAGTACGGTTTATATCCGGTGTGAGTGTTCTTACAACACCAACACCAAATTCAACACCGAACTGTCTTGTAATCACCCTTTGAGTATAAATTCTAAAATTCAGAAGTTTTCTGAGCGAGCAAATTTTCAAGGCATTAAAACACAAGTTTAGTTTTGGCGATTTTTTTTATTTGAAAGGTTTATGCCCAAATGTCATATCACACCAATAACAGACTTTTAAATGTCTTCTGTTTTTTTTTTTTTTTTTTGTTGATAATTAATGGAAATTCTCGGGGGGGGGGACCACCGAGATCTCGACCTATATTTACAGTATCTGCATCTAAAGCGTTAAAGTAATAGGCTAACATTGTGGAGCTTCAATTTAAAACATGCAAAATTGATATCTGAACTACATAGTAGGCCTAGTATTCATATGGACAAATACAACACCCTAGAATAAAAAAAAGTTTTGAAAGTTACACTGCCTATGGCAAGTTATGCATGAATAAACAATTGCACTTTGTGGCGAAGTTTAAATAGCCTAGGTGTACACACAAGTAAGTCTATGGAGAGAAATGGCACGGTAAATCCGGATCCACTTACGATTTTCAACTTTTTTAAAGCACTAAATAATCATTTGAAATACAATTTTTTCAGGGCGTCATTTTTAGACCTTATCAAAAACAATAGTAGCATGGGAATTATGTAGCCTCAGATTTTTCTAATGTGCATTAGCCAAATCCTTTAATAAGGTGTAATGTAATCTAAATTTATACTTTAAGTTAGTAGAAAGATCAGAGTCTGATCTTTCTGAGAGTGTATAATTCAGATAAAAAAAATAAGGCAATATTCACAAATTAGGGAAATATTTACTGTTCACGCCCTTCTGCCGGAAACATTTGCTAGGGCCCTTCTGCCGGACAAGCGGTATAGAACAGAAGGCGTTATCACAGAACCTGTTGAGAACCAGAAGGGCGCTATCACTGTACAAAGTCAATGACGTTAACGCCTTATGGTTGTCAATGTGTGCTGCGTTTAACGCCCTTCTGGTTCATACCGACGTTATGTTATTTGATATTTACACAAGGATGGGGTGGAGAATTGTGACGAGGCAGACGCGTCTTCTGTGCCTTCTCCAATGTCAAAACGACATAGTCATGCCTTTAAGTAAACTGAGAGAGTGAGAATAGTGCATGGTATTGCCTGTTCGTGCACGCCACGGAAACGCGGGCAAATAAAGATCTAAACGCACTGTTTGCGGTCTACTAAAGGTTTTGATA
Organism: Eucidaris tribuloides; assembly: GCA_001188425.1. NCBI lineage: Eukaryota > Metazoa > Echinodermata > Echinoidea > Cidaroida > Cidaridae > Eucidaris > Eucidaris tribuloides. The sequence goes on from JZLH01S0614144.1 coordinate 35,990, forward strand.
TTTACCTTAACGAAAAACACCGATAACATACTAACTCTGTAAAGGTCAAGATACATTCATGTTGATTAATGAGGTCTACATGACAACTGCAAAAAAGCTACGAGTAGTGTTGGCATAATACGTAAGTGGAACATTACGATGTTTGACTAACGGTTGTGAAAGTAAAGAATATTGTTTTGTAAGAATCCATGAGATGGTTCAATAACACGAATACACGACTAAACAAAAATACTTGTTTCGATACATTAATCTCTGCATAGAAAATTAACGGAGATCTGGGCGATGCATTACAAATTTACAGTCATGGACAAAAGTTTAAAAATATCTACGGATGCAGTTTTCAATCATATTAGAGAAAGGTTTCTTGTCCTGAGTAAGACACGGGCGGTGCCGGGGGGGGGGGGTGTCAGAAGAAGAAGGGCGGCCACCCCTATTTCATTGTTAATAATGGCGGGAATTTTACCTGTTTTTGAAAATATCGCCCTCTCATTGTTGTTGATTTGCTAGCAAACAAAAAAAAAAATGCGGGGAAAAATGCTCTTTGTCGTCGTCGCTTGTCGATGCTTTCGGCTTGGCATTTTGGCCTTGTAACAACATTTGATAGGCAGCAAAATTTTCCCGACGATTTCGCCTCCTAAAGTTTTTCCCTGGCGCCGCCCTGAGTCGAGCTCATTTGAATTTGTAATAATATGTTCTGCATAGAATTGATCATTATTTGTAAGAAATCTGCACTTAAAACAGGGCTACGCAAAGAAATAAACATACTTTTGTTCAGGACTGTAGTATGGCATGATGGTAAGAAGAAGGAAAGAAGAAAGAAGAAGAAGAAGAAGAAAGAAGAAGAAGAGAAGAAGAAGAGAAGAAGAAAGAAAAGGAAGAAGGAGGAGGAGGATAAGAAGAAGAAGAAGAAGGAGGAGAAGAAGAAGAAATAAGGAGAAAGAAAGAATGAATGTATGAAAGAAAGAAAAATGACAGCGTAATTTCCATAACGAGGTAATCTCCATGCACATGAGAGGAGTAATACCTTAGATTAAATAATTACCTTTACTAACTTACTTAGCCTACTTTATGACTTAATTCAAATACCTTGATACTGGTTCCCGGAGTATCACTATCAATTTAGCATTGGGCTGGACAGCGTGTATGACATCACCGATAAGGAACGTCGGACCTTCTTTACGATCTCCAAAGCTTTTCCGCCAGTTATGATTGTCCCAAAATGTCGAGGCCGATCCATCTCCTATAGGTACAGGGATCATGTGATTAGTTCAAACGGTTAGATAAAACGAGTTTGTTTATTTTGGGACTTGATATAAATAAAGAAAAAAAACCCCGAATAATTGTATGACTTTTAAAGATTGTGTCCACAATACCCGAAATGAACGTACATGTATTGACCAAAATCATGAAAATACGTAAACTCATTTTATACAAATATAAATGATGTAAATGGTACAGATCTGTTACATGTAAATTTACCAACAAGTAAACATTCACATAAAACTTCACCTCTCGCCAAAGCGTTGGGGCTAAAAAGTCAGGTTGCGTGAAAATAAGCGCGGATAATATTCAAACAGAACACAATGACGAAATCATTTCATTTTCATTTAATTTATTTATCTATTCCATTATATCGCTCACATAATTTGAATTGTGTTAAAGCCATTGAACTAGTCTGACTGCCATACCTGATTCGAGAATCATCTAGTGAAAACTAAATACCTGTTGATCAAACTAAGCTTACAAGGTCAAAATTTTACCAAACTGGACGCTACCGAAAAAGTAGTCTCGATTCCAGACCATGCGACCTTTTTCTCCCTCCGAGTAGCAGTGCGGGTCCGAATGCGACGGCAGTCGCCTCAAAAAATTAGTCTTAGTTCAAGACAGTAAACTGATAGTAGGTCTAATTTCTCTCGGAAATGGATACGCTCTTGCGTCTGGAAGCCAGACTACCCAAAAAGCTTCATTCAGTGTCTGGAACCAGACTACCGATTCAAAATACATGTACAACTTGAGCAATGACCCAATCTATCGTTCATATTTCAAAAACTTACAACGTATGAATCTTAAATTGAAAACACTTAATTTTCAATGTTCTTTAGTTGAATCAAATCCGAGCAAATTTGTTTTTTGTTTGTTTTTGTTTTTGTTTTTTGGTGTACAAATAACATACACAGCATTTATAGACGATAGGACATTGACCAAATGACGCTCTAGAAAAGGTTCCGTGGTTTTCAGATTGGTATCAAAAATAACATTACAAATTAATAAAGATGAAGTTTCTGATGAGAAAACACATTTTTTATCCATTTTTTTTTTATTAGCGCGTTGATGACATAATCGACTAATATTGAGGCAAGTTCCTCAGTCCCATTCACAGAAGAAGGAATCATCGTCAATAGCAGACACGAACATTACTGGCTAGACCGGTCTTGACAGCTTTTGGACTGTCGGGCAAGGCCATTTATCGTGATTTTCCACAGTTCCATCATGATCAGTGGTATTTTACAAATCCTTAATGATGATCATTTAAATATTACTAAACCTGTAAATCGGGTTTGTTCTCCTAATACCATGTGCGAGTTTTTTGAGAAAATAAATTAATTATGACAGTTATTTATAATGTCGTGACGAAGTACGTCTTAGCAATGTACAAACTATCGGGGACTTTCACCATGACACTGTGCAGAAATAAATTACGTGGCTGGAATGTCACCCCGTTATGTCGTCGTTCGCAAACTTGGGAGTGCTTGACAACCTATGCAGTTACTGCATATGCTTCTGTGACCGCAGATGTTTGAAACGGATTCGGAACTTCGGTGAGGCATTTGAGCGCAACTATTGTACAAATAATGGAGGACTGCGTGAATGGCTTTTGTGGAATTATTCAAAACAGTACTTTTAACAGTACATTCCAATGTGAGCCACAGGCATTCATAAATGTTAATAGCATAGCTGTAAAGATCGATCTAGCAAGTAATGTTTGTGTCTGTGAAATCGCTATAGACGGTGATTCCTTCTTCTACGAATGGGACTGAGGAACTTGCCTCATTAATTAGTCGATTATTTCAATAATGCGCTAGTAAAAACTGGAGAATAAATGTGTTTTCTCATCAGCAACTTCATCTCAATCAGTTTGTAATAGTTATTTTTCAAGCTATCACAATCTGGAGACTACGGAACGTTTTTTTTTTCTAGAGCGTTATTTGGTCAATATTGATGAAGGTCTGTGGCTCTACATTAATTTGCATTGAAATGTACTGGTAAAGGCATTCTTTTGAATGAATTTATCAAAATTTAATTAATGTCTCACCAAAGTTTCCTATTCAGTTTTCAAACATCTGCGGTTTCACAGAAGCATTGTGACTGCACAGTTTGTCAAGCCAGTGGCGTATCTAAGGGGGGGGGTGGCAAAGGGGGCACGTGCCCCGGGCGCCAATTTAAGGGGGCGCACAAAACGCCAAAGAGAAAAAGAAGAAAAAAGGAGAAAGGAGAAAAAAGGAGAAAACTTATGATTCGTCGTAAGGAATTTGCGCCCTCTCCCTCCCAATCTACAGAGTAAATTGCATTAGAAAAGGGGTTTAATGGGAGTGAAAGTCCGAAAACTTTCTAAAGCTCGGCCGCATTGCTCCCTCGCATAATTTCATATTTTCATTCAAGATCTTGTAATTTTACACTCCAACTCTATATATTATTGGTAAATAAAGTTTTAAGATGTTCAAAATTTGACCGAAAAGGGGGTAATTCTCATTGCCTTGCTTGATACTAAAACTTTAACATGTTTAATCAATCTTACTTCAATATTGTTCCCTGATTGAGAATAAAGTGTATAAAGTAACATTTTGCAAATGTTTAATATCTGCAAAAAATTAATAGATTTTCGGTGCTTTGCTAAATTTCTCGAAATTGTTAGCTAAACTGGGGTCTCATTTGACAAAATAATAAATACCATTTATCAAACTCCTGGATTCCACCATCGTTCGATTGCAGTACTTTCTTCTTACTTTTCTTATAGATCAAATGCATGAGAAATTATGTTTTTGATGATTAGATTTGCAAAGACAATCTACTGCTCGGTCGCTCTGCTCCGTCACGTGCAGGTACACCAACCATGCACTGGCGTAAGTTCCGGCGTGTTCTGGTGGAGGATACTGTATCCCCCTATCCTTTTCGGAGACGGGGGATGGCCTGTACAAATATCCCCGTACTTTTTAAGACAAAAGTAATAATTTTATACAACAAATTATTGATGAAATTGTTAAAGTAGTGAAAATTTCTACTCATATGTCGTTAAAATGCCTACGATCGTTCAATTTTAATTCTAAAAACGCAAAAGTTCTCCCTCGGTCGCTCAGCTCCCTTGCATGCATTTTTCCTCAATAATTTGAATATTAGCTTGGCCCCCGAGAGTTCCCTACGTATGGCCTTATTGATGTGTGCGGGGGGGGGGGGTGGGATTGTGTTCCCAATATTCCAGGAATTCAGTTAGGCTCTACCCTTTTTACACCTGACTGATAAAACCCTTAAAAATATTTCCTTTCTACGATATTTGCCTTTTTGATTATTGTGCTGTCAAAGTGTTTTTTTTTCAATAAAATTATCCATTGTAATAAGTGCCACCTTTTATTTCCATATTTCCTTTCCTATTAAAAATGTCCCTTTCCGCCTCAATTCAATTTCTGGAGGCGCCCATTCGAATTCCAACTTTAATAACTGACATTGTGGATTCTGATGAGTCCCGCTTTTAACCTATTGGCGCCGGGAGGGGGGGGGGGGGGGCTAAATAGCCGCCCCCCCTCCTTCGAAAAGTTTCGCGCCATTCGCCGGCGGATTTTTTGACCGCGTCGCTCGCTGACTTTTTACTTTCCAGTCTTGCGCATCTTTTGAGACCAAATTCGCGACGTCCTGGTACGCGGTTCCGAAGTTATGTAACTTTTCGTACTTGCATGTCACACCAAAAATCGCTCAAAAACATGAAATTGTGTGTTATTTCAATGCAAATTGTGTTTTCAGCCCAAATTCTTAAATGTATGATTATTTTTACTTTTACTGATTGAAATTAACTAATTTGCTGTTTATGATCGCAAAAGTGTCCCCGACAAATTTCATTGAAAAAACAATAGGTCGCAAAAACAAAGCCCGGGCTAATTAGGGTTAAATATCTGATAATTAGTGTCCCTTCTTCCTGATGGACTAAGAGCAACTTACTTTGATTTCTCTCTACGCTTCTCGCATTAATGTTTGAAAGTCTTTTCAGTCTCTCAATTTGAGACTGCGTTAAGAATCATTTCATGACCAGTTCAGCTGATATAATTCGACACCATGCAGCTTCATATTTCTCGCTCGCTCAGCTCGCTCGCACATTGATATGGGTCAACAAACCCAACTGCAAAATTGAATGCTTCAAGTATCATTTACGTACGTTTATATTCCATCAAAACAATCGAGAAACACACAATAGTATTCACAATAGGCCTATAAAATGTAATCACAATAAAGGGTAAATGCCAATGCTTATAGAGATAGTGGTATATTTTGCATATTGCAGGTGTCCCACTCTCAGGAAATAGATCTTCAGCGCAGGTGTCCCCCAAATTTGCGAAGTTCCAGCTCAATGCTGCTGCTGCTGCATTCACCCCCCCTCCCCCGCCTCGGACCGGATTTACGCCACTGACGGAAATCACTGGAAATCACGGAAGAGGGCTCAATTTCTTTGTACATTAAAAATACCGCAACAACCCACGTCTTGTAAGGTTAAAGCATATTTATTTAGAAATAAATTAGATTCAATTCACTTCAATTTAATACTTACCGATTACAAGTTTTGTTTTTGATACAGGATCCGATGAAAATTTCTCGACCATTCTTTTTGATCTAGAGAGGTATGAATCTAGACCAGAATTAGAGCCTTCTGTGTAAGAGAATTAATTGAACATAATTGTTATAACTATACCCATCAACTGCTGAGGGGTTTTTACAAACTCCGGATTTTCATTTATTTTTGAAAATATCTTAAAACAAGTGTTTTTATTATTTTATAAAGTTATACACCATTTTAAAGAGCAAAAATTGAAATATGTCATAAAAATAACTCTGGTACAACAAATTTAAATCAATTTGACATTATGTAATGCTAAAATCTAATTCGACCTTGGAAATTTGATATTTTATCCTAAAAGAAATGATATTTCCTCAAATCAAATGTTTTGCTTTTCAATTCTTCTAATTGAATTTCTAGATTCATATGTACAGAATCTACTACAAAATGTAATTATTTATCACTATAATTTTCAAACTAATTGCATTATTGTTAGCAAAGTCAGAAATGCCGGCGTAGTCTCACATTTTATGTGGTACTTTTTACAAAACAGCACATTTTAACATTATTTTCAGCTCTAAAATTTCACCTTATGATAAAACTCTATGATTTCTATTGGTTGGATGAAACTAAAGAAATAGGTTCCAAAACATACATGTATATTATGTTTTTTTTTCACTTTAATTCAACCTGAAATAAAACGCTACAAAATGTATCTTTGGGCCAGAAACTGGTCCTTAGCTGCAGTTCGTGAGTTTTACATGCTGATTTGACAAAACAGTAATTTGTATTTGTATGTTATCAATTAAATCGAACTCTGTTCTGGTAGCTTTGTAGACGTGTACGCAACGTATTTGTATCAGTGATATTTTGCTGATTGCACTTTCTATTCGCATGTGCCCACACGAGCTAACTGACGGAAATTAAAATTCAGTTGTTATGTAATCATGAATTTAAATTCAGAATAACGATTGCCACCCACCACTACTAATATACTACTGCTGCTAATACTTCTATCCTACTACTACTACTGCTAATACTACTGCTGATGCTACTACTACTACTACTACTACTACTACTACTATTACTACTAGTACTACTACTACTACTACTACTACTACTACTACTTCTACTACTACTACTACTACTACTACTACTACTACTACTACTACTACTACTGCTACTACTACTACTACTGCTACTACTACTACTGCTACTACTTCTACTACTACTGCTACTACTACTACTACTAATACTAATACACTCATGCTCATGATTATGGAATATTTTTGAGACATTGTAGAAGTTACCATTTTTCCGTGAACGTTATATTTGGTATTAATATTTGTTCACCCCAGGTGAAACAATAATAGTATTTTAGGAATGCTAAGCATTTTGTAGCGTCCGCCTCGACGCTAAAACCTGCATTTATAAATGGTGGTATTCAGAGTTGTTGTTGAGTCACGTGGTGGTTATGCGCGTTTGTAGACTTGTAACAGACAATTATGATGTTTTAGTGATAAGTCACATTAGATCAAAATTTATCAGTTCTTTGTGTTTGTTTTTAAATTACTTTAATTTAATACTTTTCATGATTTTTGTGGATTTAAAAAAAAATATATAATTGTTATTGCGCTCAAATGTATTTTAGTTTTCACTTTAGTCATCTTATGACATCCAAAAATTGCTTTACATACTGCGTTTTTGTGAAATAAACACTTGCCCTGAAAATTTTGGACGATATAGAAGAATGAACTTAAGTATCAACAAAATATTCCATGATTATGAGCAAGAGTGTACTAATCGTAGAAGTAGTACATGTAGTAGTAGTGGTAGTAGTAGTAGTAGTAATAGTAGTAGAAGTAGTCGTCATAGTAGTAGTAGCAATCGTAGTAGTAGAAGTACTAGCAACAGCTGCAGTAGTAGTAGTAATAGCAATAGTAGTGGCAGTAACAGAAGTAGAAGTAGAAGTAGAAGTAGTGAAAGTAGAAGATGTAGTAGTAGTTGTTGTTGTACTACTAGTAGTAGTGTAGTAGCAGTAGCAGTAGTAGTAGGCCCTACTAGTAGGAGTAGTAGTAGTTGTGGCAGTAGTAGTAGTAGGTTAAGTAGATGTAGAAGTAGTAATAGTAGAATATGAGCAGTAGTAGTTGTTATCATTGCTGCTGCAGCTATTGTTGTTGTTTTTGTTATTATTGTTATAAAGTGAATCAGAATAGTTTTTGAAGCCAAACAATCATTGTTATCATTTCGAAATCGACGTATAACATGAATGAGGATCGAGATTAATAGATCGGGATGATGTATCTACCAAAAAACAAAGGGGATGGGTAAAAATTAAGTTACCTCTCTTCGAGTTAAATCACAGATTCAGAAGTCTGGACCAAACTTATCCAGTCACTAAGTAAAGGAGTGGCTTTCAGCCTTTAAAAATGTCACTGATTTCACTCACCTAGGCGTCTCCTTGTCCACCAGTGTGGCTCTTTGATGGTGCTCTGAACTTGCCAATGGCCAACGATTTTATTCCACAAGTCTGATGTTCCACACTTAGGCATACCCAGAATGTAGAAATAAGGCCAACATCGCAGGACGGGCGGCCCGGATCTCTGGCTGTACCAACAAGAGCTCTTGTAGCCGGGGAGGTACGTTTCCGGTAATCTGTCAAATACCTAAATTAAAAATACTAGATAACAATGATCACAGTTAAAAACAAATAAATACAAGAGTGTCGCTGGGGCGGGCACATAATACGCCCGCCTGTAACGCGGAAAATGAAAACATGCCACTCGTGACCTTTTGACCTCAAACTCAATAGGCTTCCTGGGATCTATGCTAGTATCATACACACCAAATTATATGCGCCTAGGTTAAGTTAAACTGAAGTTATCGCGTTTGCAAGGAGTTCACAAGGGTAAGATGAAAACATGTCACTGTGACCTTGAACTTTGACCTTTCGACCTCAAAATCAATAGTCTTCCTGGGATCCATGCTAGTATCATAGACACCAAATTGTATGAGCCTGGGTGAAGTTAAACTGAAGTTATCGCGTTTGCAAGGACTTCACAAGGGTAAGATGAAAACATGTCACTGTGACCTTGACCTTTGACCTTTCGACCGCAAAATCAATAGGCTTCCTGGGATCCATGCTAGTATCATACACACAAAATTATATTAGCCTGGGTTAAGTTAAACTGAAGTTATCGCGTTTACAAGGACTTCACAAGGGTAAGATGAAAACATGTCACTGTGACCTTGACCTTTGACCTTTTGACCTCAAAATCAATAGGCTTCCTGGGATCTATGCTAGTATCATACACATCAAATTATATGAGGCTAGGTTAAGTTAAACTGAAGTTATGGCGTTTACAAGGAAAAGTACAGACAGACACCGAGCGTGATACCATAATACGTCCTGTAGCCGGGCGTATAAAAAATGGAAGAATGTTTCGATGTTTTGTTATTTCCCTCTATGAGAATATGTTGGCTTTAAGGACACGGCTGACATTGTGGAGCTTCAGTAAAAAAAAGGTCAAACTGTCATATCTAAGCTACATACATGTAGTAAAGCTCAAATGGACAAATAAACATCTTAGAATACAAAAGTTTGGAAAACTATGCTGCCACCTGCAAGATATGCATGAATAAATATCACCTTTGAATTATTACTCCGGTGGAGTATAAAATCGCCTAGAACTACATACAGTAGTCTATAGGAGAAAATGGGTAAGGTGAATCCAATCAACCCGAGTACTCACAGATTTTCACCTTTTTTTTTTAAAGCACTAGATAACCATTTTGAAATACAATTTTTTGGCTCGGTGTAAAAATGTCAGAGGTAGAAATATCAGAGGTAAAAATATCAGAGGTAATGATTTCAGGGGTAAAAATGTAAGAGGTAATAATGTCAGAGGTAATCATGCTCCTGTCTTTTAACGTTAAATAGTAAAATATCCATCCTATATTGAGAGGGTGAATAGCTTTGACAACATATGTGCAGTGAAATTCCAGTCTCAAATAGAGGAAATCAGTTTTGCAGAGTCACTATTCACAAAAACACCATTTCACTCTAAATTAGAGTAAATTGTACTCCAAATTGCAGTGTATTTCACTTCAAATTGGAGTGGACTTCCAACTGGAGTGGATTTTCATTCTAAACGAATGATATTGCTGGGAGTAATGGTAATATAATGGATCACACCGTTTTCGCTGGAAAAATAAAAATATAAATAATAAACACGCCCCTCCTTTTTGAAGTGAAACCTGACTTGGCGTTACGCCATTAATTCACTCTTTTGAGACTTATTTCCACTGTTTGGAGAGTAAAATTTCGCTCTTAGGGGAGCCAAAGATGTTACTTTTCTCATTTCACTATTTTGCCTTTAGTGAGGAGTAATTAAAACATCGTTTTAGTCAGTTTTCTGTGTGAAGGGTTGAAGATTATGACGATGATTACCGTTTGAAATTGTGTACAAATACCGTAACACTTTTAAGTCGTAACTTTAAACAAATGAAACAATATCCGTGAGCAATTATTCTTTCTGAGATGGGGTTGATCAAAAGGATATGGTGTCTTACCGATATGTTGAAATCTGAATTATGTTAATATTATTTCTAAACACGATCTAGTCATTTTATCTATTCCATAACATACACGGCATTTTTTTCTTGTGCGAAATGAGGAAAGAAACCACTACGTTCCAACAACTACTCACCGGTTTCGCCATGTTATAGAGTTCGGCAGGAAGAGCAGAGACGTTAAATTTGCCCCCAGTTTGAAATTCAGACCGGTTTTCCGTTCTGAGGTACTGTTTTAGTGATGTGACACTGCGTGACATAGAAATGGTAGAAGCGGGGAGTTTCGTTGCAGAAGTCGTAGAGGGCGACATACTGATGCGTTTTATCGGCGTTATCCTCATTGTTGGCGAAGGAGACATTAGGTATTTCAGTTCCTCCAGGATCGATTCTGAAATCAGACAGCAAGGAAATACTAACTCCAGGGGCCTGTTTTATAAAGGTGTTCGTATGAACACCTTACGCATGACTTTATGAACGACTGGAACATGTTCTTGGGTGCTACACTAATCACATTCTTAATCATTTAGCACAAGAACTGATCACCAGTCGTTCGTAAAGTCGTTCGTAACTTACGAACAGCTTTATGAAACACGCCCCAGGTGGCCCAGAAAAATATGGAACGGTACATTTACTGTTGTATTTGCTGATCTTTACATGATTCATCTGATAGAATATTCTTTTGCGAATTGAATGATATCAAGATCGTCTCTTTTGGTCACGAACTTTTCATTTCAAGGCTGTTATGTGAACCTATGTAAATTTGGTATGCACGCATCAGATTACGTAAAAATTTCTATGGGATGTCATCAATAGGACTTATCGTTATCCGCTTTACCGATAAAAAGTGCTGAAATGTACTGTTTTATAAAACTGGCTCTAAAATAAAAATTACTTGACACAAATTGACGATCTAAGTGTTGTATTGCTCAGAAAAGAACACGCTATCTAATGAAAGGGTAATGTTTCTCAATGCAGGAAAATGATAATTAAGGGGGGGGGGAGGATTCACCAAATTATCGTATCGTTCCGTTTTTTTTCCTGGTCCACCCTTTTATTAAGACCCGTACACGCAAAGCTCCGCTTATTATATAAATTGGAACCCAAAAGTGAAGCAACTCAGATACTTAAATGGTAAATGATTAAATTTCATGTTTTTGCTATATCTCTTGTCAAGCTTATCATTTCATTATTGAATTTCACGCATTTTTCACTTGGGGGCGGGGGGGGGGGGTGTAGTGACGAGCAATTATTTTTCTCCAAATCCCAGGTCAACTATGTTTCCCAGTCACGCCAGTCGCCGAAAACTCGCTCAGCGGAAGGGGGGGGGGGGGGAGGTACTGACGAAAACAATTTTCTTAAAATCGCAGGTCAAAAATTTTCCCGGTCATAATTTCTGTGGGGGGGGGGGAGAACCTTGGGGGCACACTAAGTTTGTGGGGGGGGGGCACGTGCCCCCAGGCCCACCGTAGCTACGCCCCTGCTGACCAAACCCTTAATACATGTTTGATTGATTACACATAATGGCAACAGTTCAATAATGGATGAATAAATCAAAATTTATACTTTAAAATGCCTTTAACATGT
>JZLH01S0614147.1:1975-15298 GCA_001188425.1 Eucidaris tribuloides
GATATCAAGTTTCAATATATCTAGGAAGAATGGACTTGTATTGTGAGAATGCATATGCCACTAAATTTCCGTTTTTTGAGCAACAGTACAATGTGTACTGTGCAGCTCAAGGACTGTTTTATATTTTTTTATCATTTTAGTACATGCTGCTTTAGTGCTTAGTAATCACTATGTATAATCTTTATGATTTTATAACCTTAAGTTACATGTACATTACTGGTGCAGTCATACAAGCAATATTTTAAAACTTTCCTTTTATCATTTGACCGTTTTTGGCCACATTTTCCTTATGTTTATACTGTAGCATTTTACATTTTCACAATTTATGTATTCCATTGATATATTGTTGTATAGATTTTTACTATGCATGGACCAATAGAAAAAACAGTATCTGCTGAAAGTGTTCCTGTGATGAATGAAATGAAATGATTAAATTTCTGAGAGTGTTGTCTATCTCTCCCATTCCTACTGTGGGCTTATTAGATATTAGTGAGCTCAGGTGTAAGGAATGATTTCAGGTATTTGTTACCAAGTAAACCAAGGCATTACCATTACCCAGCATAGCCTGGTGGAAGTGCAACTCACCTCATATCTTGTAGTTATTAAAAATAAAAAATCAAGCAGTTGGTCTAATTTATCATTAATTTGATAACACAGAGATGAACAGCAATCCTATTTGGCATCGTAAGTTCTCTTTGCAAAGTCTTTGACTCATTGATATTTTTGAGGTTTAAGAATAAATAATTTATTTGATTTCTCCCTGACAGGTTCAACCAGTGGTGGTAGCGGTGGTGGACACGGTGGCAGTGGGGGTCGTGGAACAGGCCAGTCACTGGTTGGTCTGGCCTATGGGTCTATTTATGAACCCACAGACTATGGCAGCGCTGGTGGCTATGGACGGGACTATGGTAAGTTAATTAGTTGGCATTATTATTGATTCATCATCAAATGTTTTTCATTATTTCATGACAGATTTGTACATAAGTGATGCTGCCCGGTCAGTGATGAAAGCAAGGAGGGAACATTGTCACATCATACCACTTCTGAAAAGCAGTGATGCCAAAATCTTGAATTCACACATTGGGAATGAATTTTCAAGCTACATTTCAGGCCTATTTATGTAGGGTCTACATACTAGCTCAGTGAAGGCTATTTTTAGGTCATCATATAAATGGAAAAGTTTGCAGTGGTTGCTGGTTAAAAAAAAATTCTTTTCACCACTTTCCGAACACTGAAGTTTATTTTCCCACAGTACAACAGCTCTGTCCTGAAAATCTACAAAACATGGCATTCTGGCTTGTATTCATCCAGTCACCTTTCCTTGGCTGTCCCCAAATAAACTTGAAAGTTGGGAAACAGGACATTTTCATCAGCAACTCCTTGTCTGTGGAATTATAGACTACCATCAATTTAGATGTCTAGGACTGTTGACAGGTCTAAGTATATTCTGAAGACTCATCTGATGAGAAAAAAAAAAAATATTTTAAACAACAAGAATTCTATCCGTGAGGATAAATATGTTTGTGTGTTATAAGTACCTGTATTATTAGCATTAAAGTTTACATGAAATAGTTGTTTACTGAGTTCAGTTATTAACACCCTATTTTAATTTGGTATTCTTTCATGATAATATTGGGTGTAACATATATGAAAGTAATTAATTTAAACTTGATTGCAGTAAGCGCAAAGATGAAGATGAGCTATTATGATGGGCCTGTGAGAAACTGGGGAAAAGGAGAAAGAGGGACTGGCCAAATGGTTGGAACGTATTGCTAGAAAGATGGAAAAGTTGTTGATTTAGAGAAAAGATGAGGAGCAGTAAGCATGAGACCTGACCCTAATTATAAGGGAACTACATGATAACGATGATGGGTATTCAAGCACATGATAAAGAATACCATCCCTGCTATCAATATTCACTGAATATTGATAATTGTTAATATGTACCCATGAAAAGTTATTGAACACATCTGAGTACTTTCAAATTTGCACATATCTGATGAGTTGATCAAGAACAAAGTTTTTCATCCAAATGTGTAATAAAACCCATCATAAAATTTATCTTCTCACTATTGGCACTTTTTTAAAGGAAACATGTTAATTTTATTGGATATGATAAAAAGAATAGCATGTATGATGGAGAATGAAATCAAGTGATAGATACAACTGAGGTAGATATTTCCTTTAAATTTCAATTTAACAGTCATGTTATAGAAAATTTAGATACTAATAATATTGAAAGGCCTATCTTTGGTGGGCACAGAAAATATTGTACTCGTTTTGAAAATATTGGACTCATCCGATACTTGTCATAAGTTAGGTGATATTTTCGTGTTTCCAACTCAAAGCGGTCCAATATCATATAAATGTTTTGTTGATCTGAACAACATTATATCCGTGTGTTTAACAGGTGAGCTATACTTTGGCTCTAATCCTGGTAAAAACAGCGTTCAACTGAGAGGCATAGGTGGCGGTGGAGGTGGTGCCCTCAAAGTGACATCACGTCATGTGATCATTGATGGACTGATATCGGCCAATGGGGAATCAACATCATACTACAGTGCAGGTATCGGCATTTAATTGGTGTCTTTAAGAAGCCAATTATTGTTATGGACCTAAAAGATTACAATAAAATTGCATCATATAACATGGTGAAGCTTGTTCATGCATTTGACTGAAATACTTTATTCGTTGATTTACACAAGATGCGTTAACATTACTAAACTTCGGGAAGTTCAATTTGGCCAAGTTTTAAACTTTGAGAAAATTTGTGTGTGCATCCACACTAGACTCGAAACTTCCCAATCCTTACTGAGAGGTCAAACTTCCTGAAAATTAAGTCGATAATGCGCATGTGTGGTAAAAAGTGAACAACGCGGTTTTGATGTATAGAGCACGCAAAAACAAGATTTTGCAAACCAGCTACCTGTGTGAACTTCAATTGACAAATAGCACTTATTTGATTAAAATGTTGTAATGGCTGGACCCGAGGCTTGATATTGCAAAAAATGTCACTCATTGCACACTTCTAAAAATCTGGACTTTGAAGACAACCCTTGAATGCTTTTGATTATGTTTGCCATTGACAAATGGAAGTCACTGCTAGCCTACATGCATGGGGCTCAGTCCCATGCACATACTTTATGCAGAGCGACTACCAGCTTCAATACGGTGCACGTTTCGTACTGGAAATAATAATGGGAAACTGCACCCCACAAGTTTGCGTCTACACTGCAAATGTCGCAAGACTTTTCGTGGTGTCCGAGAAAAATCCTACCCCATGAGCAGAAAGTTTCGTGGGAAGTTTTGCAGGTATAATTTCGCGACGTTTGCATCTACACTGAAAATCATGGGGAAGTATTTGCAAAGTTTCGGTAGGTGTAGACGCACCTACAGTTACTTACCAGAACCAAATAGGCCCAAGGATTTACATAATCATTTAGTCAGCAGGTTAAACATGGTGCGTGAAGAGTTAATCTGCTGCATGTGTCTAAAATGCAACCAGATTTGATATTTCATGTCTACAATATGTATGCTATAGTCGTTTTTAGTATTGTCATATGAGTGACATTTATGTAATTTATTGTTAGTTGGAAACTGTCTTTTTTTACACTTTTTGAAACTTTTTAAAACTAGGGTGATGGCCTAGTAGATAGAGCATCCGCCTCACGTCTGGAAGGTCATGGGTTTGAGCCCTGGCCAGGTCATACCAAAGTCTTGTAAAAATGGTACCTTCTGCTTTCTAGCCAGGCGTTCGGGATTCTAGAACAGAGAAGGGTAATAATAACATTTATGTTATGCAGGGCCCGCTGGGAGAGCAGTCTATCAGACTGAAATGGCTACCCTGGGTAAATAAGACATTATTATTATTATAACTATTGTTATTATTGTTATTACAATTAAAATGTTTATTTTTTCAGGTGGTGGTGCCGGTGGCAGCGTCTGGCTCGACTGTGAAGAACTAGATGGCTACGGACACATATCTGTGAATGGAGGAGATGCCTCCTCTGGGGGAGGGGGAGCAGGAGGGGGAGGGGGCAGGATGGCTGTCCAGTATCAAAAGATTGCCAACTTTAACGGGACAATAAGTGCTGCGGGAGGTAGGTTCAATTGAAGTTATTTCATTATGTTGTAACTGTTTGACTTGAATTGATTTTTATTTTGAATTTTTTTTTTCCATTTTCTAACCAAATAATTCATATGGAATACTATGCAATTACTGTACAAGTTCACGCCAAGAACAATATTCAGATTACCAGAAACATGTCTGAGTGATATTATTTATTTACGTTGTCCTTTTCAAACAAGTAATCACAATATTAAAAATTCACTTTTACAAATATATATACATGTAAGAGAAGTGATGGAGCCTGAATCAAATGCAAGATGTATCACACAGATCCCATTAATAAGGTGAAATATGTACTAAAATCATAAAAATAATATCAACCCAAGAAATATCAACACACACACACAAAAAAAATTGATGAAAGGGAATTAGAAGCTGGTGAAACAATGTGTCTTTGTGTACTGATTTCAGAGCATTTTCAAATTTTCTCTTATAAAAGCCAGATCCCATTGTGCATACTTATTACTATTGTATTAATGAATGAAGGGTTACTATTGCTTTAACTGAAAAAGAAATACAATAGGTCAATAAGTTTTGTCGTGACACTCATGTTGATAAAGTCTAACATGCTCCTTGCATGTCAAATGACGTGAGTTTGCCTTTTCCTAAACTGTAGCTTTATAAACACTTTGTAAAATTAGTCGGGTTTGGAGATGATGGTAATTATTCATCATGAGCTGCCCCCGTTACGTTCGTGTGACCATTTTTATGCACTGTTGTGAGACATGCTGCAAATTGGATAATATGTACTGCAGTCATTGAATGTCAGAAAACAACTACATCCCCAAAATAATTTGCACCCAGATAAATATGACTAAAATGAAATTGCAAGAAAATGTCTCTTGTTGGACTTTACATTACTAGGATCTGGAAATTTTGAGGACGGAGGAGCAGGCACAATTTATCTTGAACGGCACGTGATTCCAGAAAATGAAACCAGACAAGTCGTTCACAGGATACTGAAGATTAACAACAATGGTCGCTCAGAACCGCTCTCCCCTGACTCAACGGCGGTTCCCCTATGCAATCTCCTTGATGGTCGCTATGACGATATCACCGAGGCTGGAGGAATAACGTGGTTGTGGCATCAAGATCAGGAATACAGCTTTGATGAGGTTTGTAAAATCAACTAAACATCCAACATTTGAGAGTGGTGTTATTGGTAAGGCTTAAATCAATTCACAAATTGCATACATTTTTTTGTGTGTAAATTGAGTAGATTTTTGTTGTAATTCAGAAACTACTTCTAATCGGTTTGATGCCAAATCTGCCCATTAGGGGGGTATTTTAACCCCTTGGGCTCGATGCTATACGGCACTGTTGTTTATTGAGAGACGACTCGACTTGCACGTGGTTGACTTTGAAGGGAATATAAACCCATGTTTTTTAATAAAATTCTTTACAGAATAGTTATTTTTTTTACTTTATACTGGTCAAAAAAGTATAATTTTTGGGACAGATGCATTAAGCTATGAGAATTAACAGTTTATCCAGTGTTTGACAGAAATTTGTGTCATATTTTCTGGGCTTCTGTAGAAGCCTGTCGTCTCTGAGAGTGCAATGCACTGGGCTTCTTTACAAGCCCGTCGTCCACAAGGGGTTAATGTCAGTTTCTATTACAATTCCCTTTCCCCTTTTCCCCTGTCTCAATCCATTATATCCACAGCCTTATTTCCCTCCACCCTTAAAGTTAAAGGACTCAACACATGTAAAGTAAGATCATTTTAGATTGATATCATAAATATATACATATGCACAAGTATAAGATTGTATTTCAATAATTTGTGAAGATATGTATAACACAGTTTGCAGATAAGAACAGTCTGTTTTTACTTTTGAATTTGGAAGAATAAAAAATGGTCAACGTAAGCAAGAAATGGAAAGGGTCTTTGTTTCCTGTGAATACCTCTTTACTTAACCCCTTTGTGTGGTTTGCTTTAGATGCATGTTCATGGTAATGCCCACGTGGCTATTTTGAGTAACACATCCACTGAGAGGATAGCCGTCAGAGGAGGAGAACTCTATGGTGATCGTTCTGCTGTTTTACACATTGGCATGAACCAGTCCTTGGAATTTGACTTTGTTGATGTGTACTTCTCTGCCAATGTTCTTCTGTACAGGTCAGTTTGCTCTGTTTGATATGGAGTTCATTGGAAATACAGTATGATTATCTGTCCTATGCTATGTATAATTGATATTCTTTCCTATATCCCACACTTTAATACTTCAAAGGCAATACCATTGGATATTCTATAGAAGACAAACTGTAGCATACATGGTTTGTTACTTATTGTCCTCAATATTCAAAGAACTCTAGTTTTCAGACAAGTGTGCTTTGATACAGAGCCTGTTATTTTATTTTTTTCTGCCTAGTTCCCAATTGGATGTTAACATGCATTTTACCAAATTGTTTATAAAGGCACGAAATGCTATTGTATGTGGTTTAGCCACTAGTAGAAAAAATCCTGGAGTGAGTTACACCTTTTATGGATGTGTTACAAATGTGAAATTGTAAGTTTTCAAAACAATTGAGTGCTTAGTAAATTTGATGTACTTTACTTGTAATGTAACTGTAGCTGACTGGTTATCTTATCAATTATATCTACATGTACCTATATTGTTAAATTTGCGATTGTCTGCTTTTTACTTGCCGTTACATACAAAAAAGATATGGTACCTGCAGTAATGACTAAAGTTCCCCTCTAATCTGTTTCGTGTTTTTTTAATTAATGCACAAGTAAGCTTGATTTGATTTGATTTCTGAATATAGCATGGACCCCACAGTAATAGCAAAGATTCAGTCTGTGAAAAATAAACAGATAGAAAGGAAATGATATAAAGGATATGACTTGACTTGACTTGCATGACTAGTGATGTCACTTGACTTAAGACTCGACCCAAGGGTGATTATTTACACTTTGGTTGCTGCACAAAAATTCAAGCAAGTTTGCCAGAAACTGGATTGTTTTGTAGTTATGTGCATTAATTCCCAACACAGTATGATTTTTCTCCAAAAATGATAACATAATTGGCATAAGTCTCCTGTAGACATTGAGTTGTTAACATGTCACTTCATTTCAAGAAAAAAATATCACAAAGTTGATAATACCGAGATGAACAGCAAACCTCGGCAAAAAAAAAAGAAGCAATTCAGTGATGTTTTACCCTTTGGGGACGACAGGCTTGTACAGAAGCCCAGTAAATCACCCACTTGCAGCATTAGCGTAGCCAAAGGGGGGGCAGAGGGGGCAATTTGACCCCCCCCCCCCAATAATCCATTTTCCGAATTTTGTCGGTACATTTGAAATTTTGTCGGTACATTTAGGCAAATATGCAAAATTTTTCAAACTCGCTCGCTCCGCTCGCTAACATTACAACCGAGATTTTGTTGACCGTGTTTTGCCGGTAATTTGTCAATCATTTTATCATAGTAATTAAGAAGAAAACCATGTTATCTTGTACCCACAAAAATAGGCCAAGAAATTGCACCTTTGAAGTGTAAAAATGCACAATTTTTCAAACTCGCTCGCTCTGCTCGCTTGCATAACGACCAAAATTTTGTTGACGGTGCTTTGCCGGTATTAAATTTGTCAATCGTATTATCATAACTTCATGTCATCAGTAATAAAAAAGAGAACCACATTATTTTGTACCAACGAAATGTCCCAATAACCGACAAAAATAATGCCATTTTCTGATGTAAAAATGCGAAAAATTTCAAGCTCACTCGCTCCGCTCACTCGCAAAATTAACCTATACTTTGTAAACGTCATTTTTTTCCCGACAAACTGTCAGTCATAATGTCATGCCACAAGTAAAACAAGGGAAAATTTATTGAAGACTAAGATTTAAACAGGAAACAAACAACCCGGCATTGTTAAAGGCTTTCAGAAAAGAAATGCTTGTCCAACATATTACCTCTGTGTAAATTTCCAAAGGAGAGGAACTTCAAGACAGAAGTATGGAATATAAAGGGTCTAATAATATTTGTATTTGCACCCTGACCGAGTTTAACCTGGAATTCACATTTTTTCGATAAATATCTATGAGAAAATAAAATTTATATCCCCTGATAAACGAGCGTTCCGGACCCATGAAAACTCATGATATTCGCTCGCTCGCGCATATAATAATCAACTTTCATAATATTGCCAAGGCAATCAGAATGCCAGTAATGGCAGAAGCATGTTGCATGCAACAGAAAAAAAGAGAGCTTGGCAGGTTAACTTATATAAATGAGCAAAATGGTAGCTTGCATTCTTGTTCACAGATATGATCTTTAAATAAATAAATGAATAAATAAATAAATAAATAAATAAATAAATAAATAAATAAATAAATAAATAAATAAATAAATAAATAAATAAATAAATAAATAAATAAATAAATAAATAAATAAATAAATAAATAAATAAATACATACATACATAAATGTGTGTGTGTGTGTGTGTGTGTGTGTGTGTGTGTGTGTGTGTGTGTAAAATCGATTGTTCCGTTGTCGGTACATTTGGGTGTCTTGCCCCCCCCCCAATACCAAAAAGCTGGTTACGCTACTGACTTGCAGAGAAATTGCTTCCACAGAAGCCGCAAAAATATAACCTTTTCACTCAAACTAAAGGTTACATTGCCTCAATGCTTCTGTCACATAAAATACATATTTCTGCCTAGTATAAACGGAAAAAAAAATCGTCTATGGGTGTGAGATATACCAGGCTTCTGTACAAGCCCATTGTCCCCAAAGGGTTAAGAATGAAACTAACTGATAATTGTCTTCTCGGCAAACTGATGCACCCTCAGTATCTCATTGATGTTATACAGTTGTGTTTGAACGCTGGTGCACCATCAGCACACAAAAGATTTCCAACTCTTGGTGAGTTAAGAGACAAATTCATTTCACTGTTTATTTTCCAGGTACGGGGAACTCATTGTCCCGCCCCGTCTCAGTCTCAGAGACGTTTGGATGGACATCAAAGGCACCTTCACCAACGTGGACCAGTTTACTGTGGATAGTGGAGGACAACTCACCATGTGGTCTTGGGGAAACTCCCACAACCAGCCTAGAGGAGTGTATGTTTGTGTCAACATGACTGTGAGATCAGACGGGAATGTGAAGGTAAACAACCTGTGTGTTAGAATAACCACTGATGGTGTATTACATTCCAAGTCAGTTCAACATGTGTGACCTATCACCACAATACCATGATAAAGTTGCACATCATATGAAACATTAATACAGGAGGAAAAATACTTTGGGTGAAAATATGAATACTCAAACTTTTGCAACATGTGAAGGCCATAAAGCTTTTGATTTTTGAGGAAACTTCACTTTCATACTTGATATCATACGTACAATATACATGTAGGGTACTTTCCTTTCCTTTGGGTTGTACGACTTTATCAGGGTATCGTCGTGACTGGTCACATTTGACTTTAAATTTATATCCCAGCCAAACAAAGTTTGAAGGAGATATATAGGAATCAGTGTGCGGTTGAGGAATTGAACTACTTCCTCAATTTTGGCACATACATGTAGGTCTTGTGATAATAATGTGCAGGACAAATTTTTTTGAATGTGGTGGAAACTGCATTGCCATGGTAACAGCATATCATGGCAATAAATCAGGGAACAATATTGCATGTCAAATTTCCTCATTTTTTTTAGCAATACTCATGAAATTTGGTAGATATATTGGTCATGAGGTGAAGATAGAAGAGCAAGATGCATTTCAAATTTGTCAGAAACTACAATTCCATGGTAACAGCATATAAATCAGGGTCATGATGGGGTGAGGTATTATCACCTTCAGTGATATCTCTAGTTTTCTTTTCTTCCTTTTAAAGTTGTTAGCAGTGGGTGGTGATCCTGACATCACATTTGAGACTAGATTCCTTGGAGTCCAAGCTGGAGGAGTGGTAGAAACAAACCGACTCAAACTGGTTGCTGAGAACGTCACAATTGATGCCTCTGGTAAGTACTCCAGTTAAATATTTTCTTTGTTCAAAATTTTATTATGTCCCCCAGAAATTCTGCACATAAACTCCAAGTAGAATGATCTAATATGAAAAGTAGACTTTGCTCATTGCTTGTCAATCTCTAGTCTATTTTGATGTTTGTACAAGTAGGATTTAAATGTAAATGTGATGATTGGGCGTAGTCTTTAACTTGGGTTGAAACTATTCTAGAATCAAATAAACTATGCAAGGATTCTACTGTGAGACTTTGGTAGTCAAAAGTTGACTCGTTCTAAAAATAACTTCCATCAATATGCTTTGTGACAGACAAATCTGTTGTGTACAAGTCCATGGTTTCTGGAGAAATGAAATACTAGTATGTTCATGCTTGATATGGCTCAAGTAAACAAATTCAAGATAAATCCTTCCAGCCAGGAGATACACTCCAACTGGTGTATCAATTGATATATCTTTCAACCAGTTTGGTTCAAGAGGCATTTTTTATTTCTCAATATCTGATTTTCTCTATTTCCTCAGACATATCGCTGGAGTATGCACAAAAATCAACAAGTAATGCTCTATGTCTCATTCGATGTCATGACTCAAATAATTCACGGGGTATCAAAATGAATCTCTTTGATGATGCTAAAGACAAAATTTGTTGACAGCTGGCACATCCGTGGCATAGATCTGAGGAGGGAGACTGAATCTGCCTGCAGTCTTAAAATGGACTGAATAAATAACAAGAACACCAACAAAAATGCATAACCAAGAAACTGACTCCATTGGGGTTAAATGAGCCAAATATTTGAAGTACTGCTATGATGTAACATTTCATACTTTCTGTTTTTCTTTTCTCAGGTTCAGTGACTGCTGATCATGCTGGTTATGCTGCTGCCCAGGGGCCAGGTGCTGGTATGCCTGGAGACTTGGGGGCTTCTGGAGGGGGACATGGTGGTCGGGGTGGCAGGTCCTATCATGGGATCTACTCGTCGAGAGCCTACGGATCCACGCACTTCCCCCGGACTATGGGGAGTGGTGGTGGTTCGGGCGGAACGGGAGGCAGGGGAGCAGGTAATCATATCAAGCAACCATTCTTCATGAGATTAGACCTACATGTAATTCTTACTGTACAGCTGAAATCACATCTTTCTCATAATTTAGTAAATTTTGCAAAGCAAGCACATTATATGCATAAATAATGAAGTAGTGTGATTCTTGTAAAAAAATGCTTAATTTTATAATTGTGTGTGAAATACAGGATCAACTCGTATAGATGAACAAGAAAGTACTTGGATGTATCCGATATTTTTCCTCAGCCTACAATATTTTCTGATACACCCTCTCATCATGCCACAGCACATATATGCGCATTCCTTTGTGCACGGGATACGTGATAATATCGCCTTACTTAACCCGTTGCCTCCGAGATTCTGAAAATCCCATAGAGTTAACACAGGGCACATCAGGTTCCCGTAGCCAACGGGTTAATACCCCCCATTTAGATAATAATGTACATACACCTGACGAGTCAGTATGCTTGAACAAGTGCTTCAAAACAAACAATCAAGAAACAGAGTAAAAGAAACAAGAGAAGTGGAAGAATTGAGTAATGGAATGTAGGAACGGGTTGATGAAGTAGGGCAAGGAGGCATGATTGAAAATGATGGAGTGGAGGCATAAGAATCAAGATTTACATCAGCAAAAGAAACAGAGAGAGCAGAGTGCTTTTTTGACTTTTCAAAGTAAACCTTCATTTGAAATTCATTTTGCATTAAGACATTACAAAGTGAAATAATAAAAAGGATGACAAGTCAACAATGAATACAGTGGAATTTTGTTACAAATTACTAAAAAATAGTTAATTGTAGGCAAACCTCATTTACAAAAAGAAAAAAAATACAAATAATGCTTAGCAAAAAGCTCTGCCACATATTTGCAATGCTTTCAAGTAAACATATTATTATTTTTTTTCATGTGCTTTTAAGTCAGAAAGTTCTTATCATAAATTTTATATGAAGGATTCTAGAACAGTAAATGAGAAAAATTGTAGAATGATTGAACAACACAAAAGAATGTGAGGGCTCTGCACCGATAAACCCGACCCGCGATGGAGAAGCCTGGAAGCCTTTGTGACAGGAGGGCAATAGGTATGTGATAGATCTATTGACACCGACCAGTCATGTAAATTGTACCAGGCATGTGAAGACTTCCCCGTTTGCATACAAAACAGGCATCATTTACAGACCACTGTTTGTTAAATTCAGTGACATTTCCATTCATGTTGTAGTATTTGTATTCCATGATGATTCTAGATCTACCATAAGCTGCTTCTTATCAAAGGTGTAGAACTCTCTTGGGAATAAATCATACATCACATCAACTTCTGATTTCTTTTCTTTGACTACAACAGCTCTGTACCACTCTTCCTCATTATCACACATTTCCCAGGTTGTCAGATGCGTGATGATCTTTCCCTTTAAATCACTATAATTAATCTGCTTTCTTATTTAACTTTATTACTACCTTTATCCTTAAGACTACTCTATCAATTAACTCTTTGACTGCTACTTGCCTGTATCCCAGTCACTTCATTCTCTTCTACATCATGCCTGTGGGACTGTGATCAAAGCAATTGAAGAATCTCGTGCCTAAGCTCCTTTACTCCCTTCACTTTTCTTTTACTACTAAAGGAAAATAATTCCACCAGTAGTGTTCTCCCCCAACAAGTGTGCTCGCTTGCTTTTAGCTGCAATTTGAAAAGTTCTACTTTTTCTTTCTCAGAAGAGAGAGCACCCAAAGCAGCATTCATTTGCTCTTCACATAGCCTCATGCCATTACGTGCTATGTACATGAGAACATAATACAAAAAATGAGAACAAAATTACATAATGGAAATGATACAAGTGTAAAACATAACAAAAATTGATTAAAATGTGATAAAACATAACACATAAACATAAAAACAAGAAAACAAAATAGTAGAATGATAAACAATTATTACACATACAAGCCACTTTTTCGATACAATAAAACCTTGTATTAATTATCCTTCCAGAGGTTTGCTTGCTGACATGCAATATTGTTAGCATATTAGCTGTCCTATGTATTTTACGTTACCCGTATCAATGGGGAAAATGAGTGCAATATTGTTACAATATTCAACTCTGCGAGGCCAATATCTCACTCTGCGTTAGCGCGAGCGCGTAACAATGGTGCGCATTATTGTTACGCGATGAAGT
>JZLH01S0614150.1:18647-33616 GCA_001188425.1 Eucidaris tribuloides
GGCTGAAAACACAATTTGAATTGGAAATGTACACAAAATCACGTTTTTGAGCGATTTTTGGGGTAACATGCCAGTATAAAATGTTACGTAACTTGAGAACCGCGTACCCGGACGTCGCAAATTTGGTCTCAAAAGATGCGCGACATTCGAGAGAATAAAGTCATGAAACGCCGTGGCAACTGCTTCGCGCATCGTAGACATTTTGCGCGAAACGTCGTGGGGGGGGGGGGGGGCGATTCCGCCCCAGCCTTTTAGGGTTAAATTCACCTCCCCAATTTTTAAATTCTTAAATCTTGTAGTGTCTTTAACTTAATAATCATGCTTGATTATATTAGTTACATACCATTTGCAAATGTATTTTTAAGTTGTCAATTTCAATGAGAGAGAAGCTAATCATGTGAAAGCATCAAATTCACTCGTTAATAATTATACAGTTCATTTTGTCACTGTTGTCTTCAACAACAATACTCTGCCATGCGAGTACGGTATCATTGGAAAAAGAAAGAGCACCCTCTTAAAAATCATACACATACAAATCTTCAAATATTTGTTTGCTACAGCTGGATTACTGTTTTTGGATATACGCACTGTTATGATCGATCTATACGTTGGATTAATTCACCATACGCAGTGTTCCCAGCATTGCATGAAATCAAAATTCCCCGATTTGTCCTGATTCTTCTTTAAGTGGCTTTTCAAAATTCTAGGATAATTCCAGGAGGTAATTTACGAACTAAAATTCTTTATCCGCTTTATGGACACAAAAATATCAAAAACTAACACGTTTCATAATTATGGGGTCAACGGAATTCCATGATTTTTGCATTGATTTGAGTGATTTTTCTCAAATTTCCTGACTTTTCAGTGTAACCCAATTTACAAGTTTTGCTGATTTTCAGAAAATAAACCCCGTTAGCATTGAAATATTAGTTCACTTGCCTGAAAAAGTGAAGGTAGGTCTACCTGGTTCCTCACATAAACTACGGTTGACCACTCACGCCATTTCGTTCGATAAAATACAAATGTACCCAGAGCAAAAAGTATGATGGCCATGAAAGTTTGCTTCTTGGTGATCATGAGGGCACGGTATCGTTAGGCACCGGTGGCAGAAATACTAGTTGGTTCCAGTGTTGAATGTTACACTGCTTCAATGCTAAATACACCTGATAACGAAAAAAAAATAATAAAATACAGTGAAGAAATCACACCTTGTTGATAATCTAGAGCGTATATACATTTTTCATTGCTTCTCCGTACGGCATGGTGATTTGCAACGAATGGGGAATCATAATGGATAACAGTGGCGTAATGAGCCAAAATATTTGGGGGCGCAATCTTTGCGAGGGAGCGTAGCGACCGAGTGGGGAAGGTGTGGGAGGGGAGTGTCCCCGCCCACGGTAGAGAGCTTTTTAATTTTTCGACTTGAAAATGTGCAATCTGGGGCATACCAGAAAAGGAAATTCCGACATGACATGCATTATATGGATACGCGTGTCACGATTCGACAGAGCGGAAATACCGTAAGAGGGTAATTTTTCATGAACTTGGATACATAATTATTAAAATATGAACCCCCCAAAAATCTTCCCAAATTTCAAATACATGCCAGCGTTATACCAAATACTTCATTACTTATGATATATAAATATGAACGAGGTACTCAGCTGTAGAAACGAAGAAACCAAACAAACGAGCATGGAGAGGATGTGATGCGGTGGGGTACCGGGGTTTCCACTCCAACGGTAAGAGCTCTTTGAATTACAGCGTGTATCGAACAAAAAGTAGACACTTAGAAAAAAATTATTAAAAGTTCGTTTTCTGATTTTGAGATTATTCTTTGATATGAATATCCTTTACCTTGACCTAAGCTATCTTGATGACACTGTTCGGTACTTGAAGTAATTGTCCACGCATGACGTGAGCGCAAACCGCGCTTTTCGTGAATCGGCCAACAAATGCATTTTCGCGCACAGATATTGTGTTCTCGTCATAATCAATGTTTCATGCCTCCACAGACGGGCTGCTGCAGAAGCTCTCAAACTGATTGTGACACAGATTGAATCCTCGCATGCTCGCAGAGAAGCATCAGCTAATATCAATTTATGGACAAAAAAAGACAAAAATAAAGCATGATTCAGATATACCCAATAAAGCAAGAGAATGTCATGTTTGCAGCATTGAAAACTGTGAATTTTACTTTTAAAAATTGCATTTTCTTCTTTTCAGGGGTTCGGGGAGTTGCGTAATCGGTATCTGAATTATTGCTTTATTTTGTCTTTCGTTGTCACAGCATTAATATAGCTCTCTCTGGCACTGCTGAGGATTTAGTAACTGTAGCCAAAAATGTAGCAATGACTGAGATACAACCCACCCTACTCCTTCAAAAACAAGAAAATGCCATTTTCTTCATTCACAGTTTCATCTTGCAACATGACATTTTCTCCTTTTTTAGGGGGGGTACTTCTGAATCATTGCCTTCATTTTTGTCTTTTTTTGCCACAAAATTGATATTAATCTTCTCTGAGCATGCTGAGGATTCAATCCTTGTGCAATCAGATGAGAGCTTCTGCCACACCGTCTGTGAAGCATTAAACATTGACTATAAGAAGACAATTCTGTGCGCAAATGTATTTTGGCCTATTGGACAAAAGTGGCCTGTGCTCACTCATGCGTGAAATACTTTCAATACCAAGTGTCATCAGATAGCTTAGGTCAAGGTAAAATATTCATATCAAAAATAATCTCAGATCATGAATATTTGCGTAATAAATGATTTCTGAGTGTCTACTTTTTTTTGATACACGCTGTATACATGTGTGTGGCAAAATCTGTAAATGAACACTATTTGGCGCCCTCATTGTACAAGCATTGCGCGGTTCTAGTGCGGAAATTTTAGGGGACTACTGGGGGCTGGACGGGGGGAGCAAAGTAGCCGAGCGGGGAAGGGTGTGGGGCCATGGTAGGAACTTTTTGAAAATACGCACAGAAAAGACGTGATTCTAGGCATGGTAATTACATATTTTAAAGGTAAATTTTATGCAGTTTATTGGGATTGTTTTCAAAACGATGTGCAGGAAGTACACCTATGTGAAAACTGTAATGGGGTAGTCTACTTGCGAGGGAGCGCAGCGACCGAGTGGGGGAGGGTGTGGTAGGGGGATACCCCCTCCAACGGTACGAACTTTTTGAAAATACTCATGGAAAAGACGGGTTTCTAGGCATGGTAAATACATATTTCAATGGTATATATTTCATCAATATTAAAGGTATTGGCTAACATTTACCACAGTTAAAAAAATCTGAGCCGCATGATTCCCCATGCTACCAGTGTCTTTGATGAGGTCTAAAAATGAAGCCCTGAAAAAATTGTATTTCAAAATTATTATTTAGTGCTTTAAAAAAGTGAAAATCGTAAGTTGACCAGATTCACTTGCCCATTTCTTCCCATAGACTTACTGTGTGTACACCTAGGTTAATAAAACTCACCCCGAGTTTTATTGTTTATTCATGTATAACTTGCCATTGGCAGTGTAACTTTCCAAACTTCTGTATTCTAGGGTGTTTATTTGTCCATTTGAACACTACTATGTAGCTTAGATATCAAAGTTTGACAATTTTTTAAATTGAAGCTCCACAATGTTAGCTTATCACTTTAATAAATCACTTGTATGAAATTGAAAATTATAAGCCTTAGTTAAAATTTATTTGGTGGGGCTGGCGCCCCAAACCCTCACCAGTACGTCAGTGGAGGATAATACACTCCACAGGAGTACATAAAAAAAAAAACATTAGTTCCACGGGTACTCTAAAAACCGAAATGTCATTGCAACATTTTAAAGAGCAGAGGAGTAACAACGTGTTGTTACTTTTGTACTTCTGTGGAGTGTATTATCCTCTATGATCACTCATTCGTTACAAATCACTATGTGGCAACCTTTTATCCGGCTGGATTCAACATTTACACGGAAAGATTAAATGCAACATTTAGAAAGTGTTGATTGATTGATTTTATTTGTGTTGTCACTTCTCAGCTCTTTTAAGTATTGATTTAGCATTTGAGTTTGTAAAGTGTGTACTGTAAAGTTTGGCTATGTCGATAGTAGTCTCCACAACTGGTCAGAGGGCCCTGAAGTTGTTTTTTTTTTTTCGGGGGGGGGGTGTGCTGCAAAGCACTGGATGTCGTTCAAAGACTTTACACCATCTGGCAGTCAAAACACATCAAAAAGGAAACGAAACTACAATTCTACCAAACCCTCATACTGTCTATCCTCTTGTATAGATCAGAAACTTGGACTCTCAAGAAATCGGTGAAAACAGACTACTTGTCTACGAGATGGTATGATTACGCAAAATGATGGGGGTCACACGAATAGATAAAATCACGAACAAAACAATCAGAGAGGTGCTTGGCCATCACAAGACAGTAATAGACACCATCCAAGAAAAACGACTCAAATACTTTGGCCACATCACAAGAATGGAAACTAAAAGATATCTTAAAATTGCACTGGAGAGGAGAACCTGTGGATCGAGACCTTATGAGGTAGACCACAGACGAAGTGGATCGATTGTGTAAAGGCAGATTGCAAATCTAAAAACATCCAATAAATGGCGGCAGCTAGCCACTTGACGTGTGATAGATCATGGACCTCCACTTTCTTCGTCCTCATCTAGTCCTCTTCCTTCTCCTTCTCCTTCTCCTATCTTCTTCTTCTTCTTCTCCTCCTCCTTCTTCCTTCAGAGGTACGTGCTGCGTAATGGTTTCGTGTATTGGCATAACGTCGATAATTTTAAGCATGCTTAAAATTTCTCAGGTACGGAACGCGACAAAAACGTACTGTTAGACGTTATTAAACGAATGCTTAACGACGATACAACGATCGCCCAAACGAACTGATAGGCGTGTGCCGACGACGAATGTCAAACTGATTCTTCGCAATGGATACGCAATGCCCTTCGTAATAGTGATGACTGAGGCCTTATTGTAATGATACGTTAGTTGAATGGGTGATGGAGGACGTTTTTTAATTCGTTTTGATTCGTGTCAAGAACGTACGATCGGCTTGATTTCACCCATACGGATTCATTCGCTTGGAATGCTTGACGTAATTTAAGATTTTTCAATTCCGTTCGCGGTATTACCGCATGCCAATTCGTTCATACGTGTGACGAGCGCCTTTAGTCATTTTGAATCCTGCTGTCACATGCTTCAGCGTCGTCTCCCTCGTCTAGTAGCCGAAATCATGAGAAGTGCCCACGAAATTTTGCCGTCATCTCGATATAGCCCCCCCCCACCCAACCGGACCTGTTTCATGATCATAGCCCCCCCCCCAACCGCGGCCTGTTTCACTGAAGCTGTTCGTAAGTAAGTGTAACGGATGATTATTGATTACTTGAAATATGGCAAGCCAAATGTGTTCTTAAATGTTCAAATCACATTGCTACATGTATCAACTATGCAATACAGAGAAACATTTTTACTTTAATAAACTTATTTAACAGTATTTAATGCTATACTTTATCTTTGGACAATAATATAAATGGAAATAATCATACTTTTTAAAATTGGACTATGAACTTTTGGTATTTACTATTGGCACTTCATATTCAAGTTCGTTACGTAAAGTCATTGCGTAACTTTAGAACAAGCTTTATAACAGGAACCACATCACTTATATTGCGTCATATTGAACTGGATAATTTACTTTTTATAGTGAATTTCAAATATGGCGCATTCTTTTTGGGGACCAGAACGATGTATTCGTTAATATTTTACTATGTCTGGAACTCTGTTTAAATGTGATGCATTACATTTCAAACAATATATACGTCTACTGAATACGCCAAAGTGGATTTCGGAAGGAAACAGTTGACATAGAGCAGTCGACGTGTTCAAGTAGACCGGCCAGTCATCGTGAACGACGTGTACATGCAAAAGCATGGGTGCTAAATTTAACACAAGGGTGTGGGTGCACAATACGGTTTAACCGAGAAAAAGTTGTTGTTTTGGTTAACACCCTTGGTGTGAAAGCCATTGCTTCTTGGTTGTTTGAATAATTCGTTTAGTGCACACATGGGGTGTTTAATTCAAACCCAAGTTTTTGCAGCAAACTATTAACGAGGCACGTCCAGTGATCAGAACCTTCATTTTTTTTTGTTACAAGCCATAACCGTCCAGTCTTTCTCTGTTGAATGAGATAACTGTATGCATATTCCCCTCCTTGTTATACCATGCTATTGTCTGTTGCATTTATGGAAGTGGAAATTGTGACCGGACTTACACTTATGAAACGCAGCTATCAGTTGCGTTGGGCATTAGTAGCAACCGCTTCTTGAAGGGCATCTTCCAATTGATGACGATTGCAGTTCGCCAGTCAGCACAGATGCAAGTTCTTTGGTTTCTCCACAATAACCACAGGGAACCGGTAGCCTTGTCGCTAAAAATTTTCAAAAAAGTCGCCTGGTAGATGGGAATATCAGATGTGAGAATTTGAAACGAAGTTGAATATTAAGAACAACAATTAACCAACCCGAACAGCAGGATAACCCGTCAACCAACAACAAACATTCAACAAACACAACCAACCAACAACAACCAACCAACAACCAATCAAACAACCAAACAGCAACAACAACCACACCAACTAATACCAACAACCAACCAACCCCCAACAACCAACAACCAACCACAACCATCCAACGAACCAACCAACCCGCAACAACGACATCAACCTATCAACCCCAACCACAAAACTAACAAACAAATAACAAACAAACCTGTTCAACTTCCAATCAAAAACAACCAAACTACCATAACCAACCAAACCAACAACTAACAAACCAACCAACCAACTATCCAACCCTTCGGCCAAACGCAACCGACCAACCCCAAACCACCAGCCAAAAACCAACAACAAAACAACTAAACTAACCAAACTATCAACCTTCCAATCAACAACAACAACCACCAACCAACCACTGAACCACGGGGGACCAAACCATCACCCACCAACCCATCAACCAACCACCAAAATCCAAACAAAATCCATGGAATTAGAACACCCCAAGCTGAACTTCTGCCGGAAAATGAATTTCATTACAAATATTCAAGTGGCCTAATGTATTTTAATATAACGCGAATATGTTACCAATTAGGGGTATTAGAGGTAGTGGTTTCAGGGATTAGGGTTTAGGTTCAGTATCCTTCTTCTACTTGTCTATGCGCAGTCTCATCAAAGTACAAACAATTCTTACCATTGCTGATTACTTCCAAACGTGAACTCAAAGGGCAAGTTTCGTTTCAAAATTGTATCTCATCGCCAACGTTATTGAAACCGTAAATTAATATTCTTTATTGTAAGAAAAATCTAACAAATATCATTTTGCTGAAGCATATACGCAACCTTTTTTCTTTGAGTTCAAAGTATTGCAGACGTTTTCTTCTCTAATAGTTTACTGCTGGAGTTTTGAGAATGAACGAGAATGTGTGCCTGGGTTGTTTGGTTTCTCGAGTTCTCCATCTGATAGACGGCTTTCACGTTGAATGAACCAGAGTACCTTACGAAACCACCCTTCCCTGCCACTTCAAGTAGTAGGCGCTAGTACGTGCCATCTCGTGATCGACGACTGCGTCTGATGAGGAGCTGGCGATAAAAGTAGAATTTTGGAAATTATTTTTTGCACGAAAGTAATCCCCACGACCGTTTTGCTTTGGTTTGAACCATTCGAGCTTTGATGAGAAGAGTTCACCTCATCGAGGATGTTGTGATAGCTTCGGGTTTGGATGACGACTTCGAATCGCGGTCTTGTAAGTTGTCGTTCGTTAACATCCCGACGGTCCGACCATTTGTCGGACAGTGCGGCAATACGAAAAAGCGCGGCAGGAAATTCCGCGCAGTTCTCTTTGGCAGAATGAGATGGACGTAACGAATTAGAAAGCTGGTTGGTGTCTGTCGGTTACACCAGTTTTCAGCTAGAAATGGAGTAAGAGCCCAATTGAATGGCTTGGGCGAGCTTCTGAAAGGGCAGCTTCTTGTTAACAATTTGTAGGAAAGAATTTGAAACACGCATTTACGTGTGATATTTTAATGTTAATACGTTGCAAATGGCAGCAAACTTCATCAACGTTTTCATATATAGGGCATTTTATTCTCATACGTACGTTGTAAATGGGCAAGCATAATCACCAAAGTTTTGCATTAATTAGAGGGTATTTATATTCTCCATTACGGTTGCAATTGCAACAACAACATACATGAAACTTTTGCATTATTTGGTGTATTTATTCTCTCCATACTACGTTGCAAATAAGGCAATGCGATTATAGGGTATTTATTCTCCATACGTACGTTGCAATTGCAACAAAAATACTTTAAAGTTTTTGCATTATGGCGGTATTTGTTTGTCCATACCGTTACTTGCAATTGCAACAAAATACTAAGTTTCTGCATATATAGGGAGTATTTATTTTCTCACATAAGTACGTTGCAAATTATTTACCAACAAAATACTAACAGTTTTGCATTATAGAGAGTATTTTTTCTCCATATCGTACGTTGCAAATGGCACAAAACATACTAAAAGTTTTGCATTTAGGGTATTTTTTTCTGCCATCGATAACGTTGCAAATGGCAACAAAACTACTAAAAGTTTTGCATTATAGGTCGTATTTATTATCTTCCATAGTACGCTTGCTAAAGTGGAAACAAAACTATAAAGTTTTCCTGTATAGGGTTATTTATTTCTATACGTACTTTGCAAATAGGCAACTAAAACATACCTAAAGTTTTTATGCATAGGTATTTTGTTGCAATGGCCAAAACATACCAAAGTTTTGCATCTTAGCGGTATTCATTTGCTCGAAGACGTACAGAGGATATTATGTAGCTCAGCTATAAAATGTTTGACATTGCTTAACCCTAATTTCAGGCTGTTTTTTTTTTTTTTTTTTTTGGCTATGCTAATATCTGGGGGGGGCGGATTCTGCCCCCCCGAGATCTCGAGCGATCCCGATCGCTGCGGATCGCAGCCGGAAAATCGGACGAACGTTAACCCATCAGTAATCTACAATGACTGCGTATAGTTAATTAATTTCATATCAATTAATTATCGCTAAATTTTATGTCAATAAAATTTATTAAGCTGTAAATCATAATTAAAAGTCCAACACTGTTAATTTTTGTGTCTGGACTCTTTTAGATTCTTAAACAAGTTTACTAGAAAAAAATTCGGATCAAATTGTTTCAATTGTATTTTATTGTTTTTTCAAATTCTTATGTATTTCTTTGTGCTTTGTCAACTTGTATTTTCTATTGTTTGTTTGATGAAATCTTGTCAGGGCACTTTTGAGTATTAAATAGCATCAAAAATAATTTAATTTAACCATAAAAGTAAAATAATCATACATTTATGGAACTTTGGCTGAAACAAATTTGAATTGGAAATGGATCAAAAACTCACTTTTGGAGCTTGATTATTTTTTTGCAGGTAACATGATCAGTATAAAATGTTACGTAACTTGAGAACGGTACCGGACGTCGCAAATTTTTGGTCTCAAAAGATGCGCGACATTTCGAGAGAATAAAGTTCATGAACGCACGTGGCAACTGCTTCGCGCTTCGTAGACATTGTTTGCGCGAAAGTCTGGGGGGTGGGGGGGGGCGAGATTCCGCCCCGCCTTTTTAGGGTTAAAATTCACCTCCCCATATTTTTAAATTCTTAATCTTGTAGTGTTTTCACTTAATAATCTGCTTGATTATATTAGTTAACATTACTTGCAATGTATTTTAATGTTGTCAATCTTCAATTGAGAGAGAAGCTAATCATGTGAAAAGCATCAAATTCACTCGGTTAAATTAGTTATACAGTTCTTTTTGTCACTTGGTTGTCTTCAAACAACATACTCTGCCATGCGAGACAGTACGGTATCATTGGAAGAAAGGGCACACTTTAAATCATACACATCGAATCTTCAAATATTTGTTTGTACAGCTGGATTCTGTTTTTGGCGATTATACGCACTGTATGATCGATCTATTTCTTGGATTAATTGCACCATACGCAAGTAGCTTCAGCATTGCATTGAAATCAAATTCCCGATTTGTCCTGTTCTTCTTTAAGTGGCTTTCAAATTCATAGGATTAATTCCCAGGAGGTAATTTACGACAACGTAAATATCTTTATCCGCTTTATGGACACAAAAAATATCAAAAACTAACACCGTTTCATTAGATTATGAGGTCAACGGATTCCATGATTTTTGCATTGATTTGAGTGATTTTTCTCAAATTTCCTGACTTTTCAGTGTAACCCAATTTACAAGTTTTGCTGATTTTCAGAAAAATAAACCCGTTAGCATTGAAATATTAGTTCACTTGCTGAAAAAGTGAAGGTAGGCTCTACCTGGTTCCTCAATAAACTTACGGTTGCCATCACGCCATTTCTGTTCGATATAAATACAAATGTACCAGAGCAAAAGTATGATGGCCATGAAAGTTTGTTTGGTGATCATGAGGCACGGTATCGTTAGGCACGGTGGCAGAAATACTAGTTGGTTCCAGTGTTGAATGTTTCACTGCTTCAATGCTAATACACCTGATAACGAAAAAAAATAATTAAAAATACAGTTGAAGAAATCACACCTTGTTGAAATCTAGAGCGTATATACATTTTTCACTTGCTTCTCCGTACGGCAATGGTGATTTGCAACGAATGGGGATCTAATGGTAACAGATGGGTAATGAGCAAAATTTTGGGGCGCAATTTTGCGAGGGAGCGTAGCGACCGAGTGGAGAAGGTGTGGGAGGGGAGTGTCCCGCCCACGGTAGAAGAGCTTTTTAATTTTTCGACTTGAAAATGTGCAATCTGGGGCATTACCAGAAAAGGAAATTCCGACGCATGACATGCATTATATGGATACGCGTTGTCACGATTCGACAGAGCGGAAATACCGTAAGGGTAATTTTTCATGAATTGGATACTATAATTATTAAAATATGAACCCCCCAAAAAATCTTCCCAAATTTCAAATACATGCCAGCGTTATACCAATACTTCATTACTTATGATATATAAATATGACAGAGGTACTCAGCTGTAGAAACGAAGAACCAAACAAACGAGCATGGAGAGGATGTGATGCGGTGGGGTACCGGGGTTTCACTCAACGGTAAGAGAGCTTTTGCAATACAGGTGTATCAAAAAGTAGACACTTAGAAAAAAAATTATTAAAAATTGTTTTCTGTGATTTTGAGATTATTCTTTGATATGAATATTTTACCTTGGACCTAAGCTATCTGATGACACTGTTGGTATTGAAAGTATTCACGCGTTGAGTGAGCGCAACCCGCTTTTGTGCAATCGGCAAAAATGCATTTGCGCACAGAATTGTGTTCTTATAATCAATGTTTCATGCCTCACAGACCGGTGCTGCAGAAGCTCTCAAACTGATGTGCACAGAATTGAATCCTCAGCATGCTCAGAGAAGAGCTAATATAAAATTTTGTGACAAAAAAGACAAAATAAAGCACTGATTCAGATATACCCATAAAAAGAAGAGAATGTCATGTTTGCAGATGAATGTGAATTTTATTTAAAAAAATGCTTTTCTTCCTTTTCAGGGTTGGGGTTGGTAATTGTATCTGAATTATTGCTTTATTTTGCTCTTTCTTGTCACAGAATTAATATAAGCTCTTCTCTGAGCATGCTGAGGATTTAGAATGTAGCAAAAATGTAGCAATGATTCAGATACAAACCACCCTACCCTTCAAAAACAAGAAAATGCCATTTTCTTCAGTTCACAGTTCATCTTGCAAACATGACATTTCTCTTTTTTAGGGGCGGGGTACTTTGAATCATTGTTCATTTTTGTTTTTTTGCCACAAAATTGATATTACATCTTCTCTGAGCATGCTGAGGATCATCCTTGTGCACATCAGATGAGAGCTTCTGCAACACCGGTCTGTGAAGCATTAAACATTGACTATAGAACAAATTCTGTGCGCAAATGACTTTTGGCCTATTGGACAAAAGTGGCCTGTGCTCACTCATGCGTGAAATACTTTCAATACCTAATAGTGTCATCAGATACGTTAGGTCCAAGATAAAATATTCATATCAAAAATAAATCTCTAGATCATGAAATGATTTGTACGTATAAATGTTTTTCTGAGTGTCTATTTTTTTGATACACGCTGTATACATGTTAGTGGCAAATCTGTAAATGAACATATTTGGGCCTACATGTACAAGCATGCGCGCGTTCTAGTGCGGAAATTTTAGGGGGACTACTGGGGGCTGGACGGGGGAGCAAAGTAGCGAGCGGCGGAAGGTGTGGGGCCATGGTAGGAACTTTTGAAAATACGCCAGAAAAGACGTGATTCTAGCA
The DNA here is from genome assembly GCA_001188425.1 of Eucidaris tribuloides. Classification (NCBI taxonomy): domain Eukaryota; kingdom Metazoa; phylum Echinodermata; class Echinoidea; order Cidaroida; family Cidaridae; genus Eucidaris; species Eucidaris tribuloides. Next base: position 31,033 of record JZLH01S0614150.1, read on the forward strand.
TGGTAATTACATATTTTAAAGGTAAATTTTATGAGTTTATTGGGATTGTTTTCAAACGATATGAGGAAGTACACCTATTGTGAAAACTTGTAATGGGTAGTCATACTTGCGAGGGGAGCGCAGCGACCGAGTGGGGGAGGGTGTGGTAGGGGGAATACCCCTCCGACGGTACGAACTTTTTGAAATACTCATGGAAAAGACGGGTTTCTAGGCATGGTAAATACATATTTTAATGTATATATTTCATCAATATTAAAGGTATTGGCTTCACATTTACCAGTTAAAAAATCTGAGCGCATGATTCCCATGCTACCAGTTGTCTTTGATGAGGTCTAAAAATGAAGCCCTGAAAAAATTGTATTTAAAATTATTATTTAGTGCTTTAAAAATCGTGAAAATCGTAAGTTGACCAGATTCACTTGCCCATTTCTTCCCATAGACTTACTGTGTGTACACCTAGGTAGGTTAATAAAACTCACCCGAGTTTTATTATTTATTCATGTATAACTTGCCATTGCAGTGTAACTTTCCAAATTCTGTATTTAGGGTGTTTATTTGTCCATTTGAACACTACTATGTAGCTAAGATATCAAAGTTTGACAATTTTTTAAATTGAAGCTCCACAATGTTAGCTTATCACTTTAATAAATCACTTGTATGAAATTGAAAAATTATAAGCCTTAGTTAAATTTATTTGGTGGGTGGCGCCCCAAACCCTCACCAGTACGTCAGTGGAGGATAATACACTCCACAGGAGTACATAAAAAAAAAAAAACATTAGTTCACGGGTACTCTAAAAACCGAAATGTCATTGCAACATTTTAAAGAGCAGAGGAGTAACAACGTGTTGTTACTTTTGTACTTCTGTGGAGTGTTTATCCTCTATGATCACTCATTCGTTACAAATCACTATGTGGCAACCTTTTATCGGCTGGATTCAACATTTACACGGAAAGATTAAATGCAACATTTAGAAAGTGTTGATTGATTGATTTTATTCGGTGTCATGTCACTTTCAGCTCGTATTGATTTTAGCATTTGAGTTTGTAAAGTGTTGCACTGTAAAGCTTTGGCTATGTCGATAGTAGTTCCACACTGGTCAGAGGCCCTGAGATTTTTTTTTTTTTGGGGGGGGGGGTGCTGCAAAGCACTGGATGTCGTTCAAAGATTACACCATCTGGCAGTCAAAACAAATCAAAAGGAAACAAAACAATTCTTACCAAAACCCTCATACTATCTATCCTCTGTATAGATAAAAAAACTTGGACTCTCAAGGGAATTTGGTGAAAAAGACTACTCGTTCTACGAATTGTATGATTACGCAAAATGATGGGGTTACACGACTAGATAAAATCACGAACAAAAACATCAGAGAGGTGCTTGGCCATCACAAGACAGTAATAGACACATCAAGAAAAACGACTCAAATTAATTTGGCCTCATCAAAGAAATGGAAACTAAGAAATCTTTAAATTGCACTGGAGAGGGGAGAACCTGTGGATCAAGACCCTATACAGTGCGTCTCAAAAAAACTTTACACTTTTGAATGGCCCCCAAATTAAAAATTATTTTGAATTTCTGGAGATTTTCTTATATATGAAAGTGAAAGTCTCTTTATCATATGACACTAAAAAGTCTGAAATTGTTCCATGCTTGTGAGCACTGCCCACTTTTGTAAAGGACACGAAGATTTTGGTTGCGCAGGAATTGCAATTCATTGTAACAGAAGTACACAAGCTCTCTTTGATTATGTGTGGGTCGTAGCTGGGGATGTGGATTATGTTAAATTAAATATCTTACGTGAATGAAAACATAGAAGACTACCGTATTGGGGTACGGGGTGATGGGGTGGGGATGTGGGGTTTAGGTGGTGCGGATGTGAGGGTGGTGGTGGTGGGAGTGTGGTTGGTGTGGGAGTGGTGGTGGTGTGTTAGAATTACCGAAGCCCCGACCCCACCATCCCCACATCTTACCACCCACTTCCCACACCTGTCACCCCTTTACCCGTACCCACTACCCGTTTACCCCATAACGGCACGTTTATGTTTTCAGTCACCAAATCTTTAATTTATATATCCTAATCCCTACTAGTTTCACAATCAAAGAGTGTTTGCATCTTTGTAACAATGGATAGCCAATTCCTGTGCCACCTAATTTTATGTCCTTTACAAAAGTGGGCAGTGCTCACTCAAGCATGAAAACATTCAGACTTTTTAGTGTCATATGAAAGAAGATGTTTTAGCTTCCCATATATATAAAAAATTTCCAAAAATTCGAAACATTTTTTTTTATTTGGGGCCATTCAAAAGTGTAAAGTTTTTTTTTGAGACGTTGTAGAGGCAGACCACAGAAGAAGTTGTGTAAAGGCAGATTGCAAATTTAAAAACATCCAACAATGGCAACACTAGCCACTTGGCGTGTGATAGATAATGTGTTATAGATCACTTTCTTCGTCCTCTCTAGTCCTCTTCCTTCTCCTTCTCCTCACTTCTTCTTTCTTTTTCTTCTTCTTCTTCTTTCTTCTTCTCTTTTCTTCTTCTTCTTTTCTTTTCTTCTTCTTTCTTTATCTCTTCTCACTTCTCTT
>JZLH01S0614150.1:37726-51153 GCA_001188425.1 Eucidaris tribuloides
TTATACAACCACATTATGATCTCAATTATATTATACATAATAAATATCGAAAAACGAATTCTTCATTAAAATACATGTAAGATACGTTGTTCATTATGTTGAACAAACCGTTATTAACATCATGGAAACTGCTTAATTTGCACTTAAAAGTTACAGTGACAAAACGAGCTTCATACGCTTTTATGCCAAAAAAATATATTTAAAAAAACAGAAAAGAAAAGAAAAAGAAAATGCAGGTTATGAGTTAAATAATGTTTGGTTCACATATCAACTAAGAACGGAATAGCTGGGGAGCAAGTAACGGCTTGTTCAGCGACATGGTAAAACCAATAAATTCGAGATCAGTTATTATTCACTAAAACATGCGACACACGCAGTCATAAAAAAAAAAAACAGGTAAGCCGGAGCAATATACATTACAAACAATACATAAAAAATAGTAAAAAGATTATTATAAAATATGTGAAATGTGAAGTATGGCCTTCATCGAAAGGTGCTGAACAAAAAGTTGATAAGAATTTACGTATATACATGATAAAAACTGCTCAAATTGCACTTAGAAAATCAAGACGGGCTTCATATCATGCACTTATGCCAAAAAAGGACAAAAACAAGCGAACAAACGAACAAGACTGTCGAGCTACAAGTTAAATGGCGTTTGATTTGAGATTAGAACTATAGCCGCTAGGAGGAATGAAACAGGTGAGCGTATGTGACGGTTTGTTCAGCACCATGGTGGTATGAGTACATACACAAATACAAAAATCAACAATGTGAGTTATTCATATAAAACGAGCAAGTCAAGGCGGTCATTCAAACCACATGAGGCAGGGCAAACTGTACATTCATGATAAACAAAATACACACTGTCTAGTGATTTGTTTGGCGAGTTTTTGTAGCGGTTTGTTCTGCATATCGTGGTATCGAGAGACCTTGGTTCATTTCATTTCATTTTTATTATTTCCAAACATTTAAACAGAAATCAATACAATCAAATGACATGGTTAAGCGGAAATACAAATTTCATAGTGAACACAAGTTACAATATAAACTAATCATAATATACATAAATGTATTTGTTTAAATATCAATATGTAATTGCTTTTTCATCTTATTTTAATTTTTTAATAAATCAACAATGTAAATATGAATATGGCGGAATGTGGCGAATATGGTTATGGCGGAGTGGTCGATAATTTGGGAGCGAGCTTTTCAGACAATTGATCTGTGTTTTTAAGTGTACAGAGATCGTGCAAATTTTTTCCATAATGGATTGTCATCTTTCTTCAAGAGTGGGGATATTCAAGGTGCGAAGAGAGTGTTCATCGTTTGTTTGGATGATTGTAGCCAAGTATTATTTTTATCGCACGTTTTTTGGATTCGTTCCTTTTGTTGTACTTGTTGTTATGTTATTGATAATGATCAGATCGGTGATGCGTATATGATGAAGATGAAGGAAGGTGTCGACAGGTGAGATGTATCATGATGATGGTATGCATACATTGTATTCAATTGTATGACGTTATCTTGCCACTTGTGTTTTATGTTTTATTAGTTCCCTTTTATTTGAATTTAGTTGGCCATGTTATCAGCTATTTTGTTTACGATCCATCACCTTATTCCTTATTCCTTATGTCACGTCATCTGCCACCTTCACTACATGATTTCCATATTCATCCAGGTGTGTCCATTCATTCCATCCCACACCTTATTCCTGAGCCTAGACAGCTCTCATTCTTATGTTGTCACCCAAGCCTCCGTAGTCCGTATATCACCTCACCCCCTTCTTGTCTTCTATTTGTTTATTTCTTAAATTGGGTTTTTCCGATATTTTGTCTCCTCGACTTTTGCTATTATTTATTCATTCACTTGAATCTGATTATGTTAATTGCGTTCCTTGGTTTGGGCGAGACAGCCCAAACCAAGGTTTTATTATGATTAAACCAGTGCACTATCCTTTCTGTTCGGTTGTATTTTATTTGTGTCTCTTGAGTTTCCCCGATTTATGTTTGCCTGTGATGTTTTAAGGACTTTGAGTTGGTGACTGCTTTTATTATTTCAACAACAACAACAACCACCACCACCACACACACACACACACACACACACACACCTATATTTTACCATCTCTACATAATCTAAAATACATGATGCAATTCAATATACTACACGGATCAAATTTATATGATTCGTTTATTTTGCCCCCCCCCCCCAATAAGAAGTTATACTGTTGTGGCGCTTTCCGCGGGTTCAATGTCTATCAGGGTAATACTTTAATGAATTCATACGCGTACGCGGGGGGGGGTGTATGGGGTGTTCAGACAACCCCTTTTGCAAAAGGGGATGTTAACACCCCCTTTTCCCCAGAAACGCCCCCCTTTTTTCGTCAGAATTGGGGTGTTTGAAATGTCGACTAACCATGAAAACATGACCACGACCGGCAAAATTTAGGACCGGGGATTAGGAGAAATTTTGTTTTTAGGTCACCAACCTGGCCGCTGGTGTGACCGGGAAAAGTTTTGGACCTTGGATTTGGAGGGAAAAATTGCTGTCACTAACCCCCCCCCCCCCCTCCCGCTGAGCGAGTTTTCAGCGGCTGGCGTGACCGGGAAAAAATAGACCTAGGATTTGGCCGCGGATCCCCTACCCCCTTGGCAAAATCCTGCGTGCGCTACTGAATGAATTTAACACTGATACATGGATGCTTATAATATTCCTGGAATACATAAATTCAAATTAATCCTTCCAGACTATATAGCTATACAAAGGCAGTGTAACTCTATAATGTATATTGGTACACTGTATATTTCAACACATTTGGTTCTTGAGAGATTTTGACTTCTCGCAGTCACCACTGCCCTTTAAAACAGATACTGAAAAATGGTGTAAATTGGTCAATTGCCCTAAAAAACAAATCAATAATATACCTGGAATTTGATCTCCTTGGTGATGTGTTGCATTCGCACAAAAGGAGCAAGTGTATATCCGTACACGGTGTTGTTCCGTCTAAACAGTTAACTGAAATGACTCGTTGGGTGCGTCTTAACAGGTTGACTGAAATGACTCGTTGGGTGTACATGCCTGAACGCCTTTATCACAGCACACCCGTGCACGTCTACTGTGCGCAGCTCACATAACCGCACGCATCTGCTTTAGGACATACACCTGAATTATTAGGGGTATGCATGCCGTAAAGGTTGAAGGGGTATTATGTTTTACAGGGTCGTACTACGTAGCTAGAGGTTGATGTTTGGAGGGGGGGGGGAGAGGGCATATAACCAAAGCCAAAAAATACGAACAATATTACAAATTTCCACGCGCTCCCCGCTTAAAACACTGCAGTATAAAATTTCACGCGCGAAGCGCGTCGCAAAACCGAAAATGTTTAGTAGTCTCTTAATGTTAAGTTTAATGGTTTGTCGTGCCTTGCACTGCATGCATTACGTTTTATGAAATTTTCAAGTTGAAAAAATATATACCCTCCCTACTCAAAAGTATTGCAACATACATTATAACGCCTACATTTCACGTTGAAGGGGTCTTTCTATAATGAAGTCCTAATTACGTTTATTATTGGAAAATAACAAATGATTTGAAAAGACATCAATGAATATTCTTTCTTGTTTCTTCTCCAAGGCGGGAGAGATTATCAAATGCAGGCGCGCCCGCGGCAGCGGGTCTGGAACATGAATTTCAACTCTTTCTTCGCCTCCCTGTAGGGGTGGGGTGTTAATTCACACTAGCATCGTAATTTGGTTTCATATTACCAATAAAACGGTTTTAATGGTTTGGAAAGACTTCCATCAAACAAAAAATGTCAATATGTTTCTCTGAAGGGGTCTCAGAAAGAAGACCACACCCCTCAAAGACGAAAGTGACTTCCTATCTTCAAAAGACAGTGGTAAGGAGGAAACGCCCCATAACAAGACCTCTTCAAGTTATAATTTCTTATTCTTTCTCAATTCTAAAGGCAGTTAATTATTGAAAACATCTTAAAATTTACTGTCATGAGACTTCTCAGTACATTGTATATAATGATGCGATGAGAAGGCCATCATCTTTAATAAGTAGCCTTAACCTCCTTGTGAATTTGTTATTTAATTATTATTGTCATTGTAATGATTATTCTAGTTTTGCTATTTCGTCTTCTCTTTCTTCTCCCTTTTCTTCTTTCTCTTCATTTTCTTTTCTTTACCGTTCCTCCCACGCTATCTACACCCGCACGAAGGACCTGTAAAATAGAACGACTTCACGATTATTGCATTGGCGTTTCCAAAAGTCTGAACGCACAAGACAAAATCGGATACAGACACGAGTGCTATTTCGTTTACACATGTAATAAGACTGAGATCGATACCCGAGCAAATATCAATTATCAAAGATGCAAAGAGTTCGTTATTAAAATGTCTGATTCAAATTCTGTGTCCCATCTGTATTTGCATACGAGCTTGTTTTATTAAATTCATCGCACAGAGAAAAATGAAATTTGAAAAAAAAAAATCAGGCTGAATCGGACAATAGCCTATAATTCTGCAATTACGTACTTCAACAATAAAGGTATAATTTGTCGCCGAGCAAATACAATACTAATCAGGTAATTAAATATTTATTTCTCGTTGACACTGGTTAAACTATAAAATGGTGCTCTAAAAACTACAAATACAATTACACAATACATTGATTTATTTGGATATACCAATAAGGAATCATGCTTTGTAAGATCAGCTGTTGCCTAACGCTGCACTTGTTAAACTTGATCATAAACGTGGATTTTAATTGCCATAACAATTATGCATTTTTTTTCATAGTGATGTGGATTTAACGTGATTGGGATTAAACTATTCACATTCACGTGATTTGTACACGCCGAAATGAACTTATCGAGCGTATAAGTTAAATTAGATCATTTATATTGTGAAGATTCAAATAAATCTAACCTCTTAAAGAATCCCTGGAGCTGAATGTTTTCGGTAACTTATTAAACGCTGATGAAATTTAAACAGATTACGGAGACGTAACGTGACTAACGTTGCTCACTGAATTTGAATTTTACACAGCTGTTAAACTACATGTAGTATGATTGGAAGACCTGACTTTTAGTGCAACTTGAATATCTGCAGCTGATAATGATGAGAATAGTGAATACACAGTACTGGTTAATGATGGAAAATCTTTCATCAAAATTTCACATTTCATTGGTTTACTGGTGAGAGTATATTACATTTGCAATATAATGTAGGACTAATTTACTTCATATGCAATGAAAAGTTGAGGGATTGGCAGTTTGAACAGGTGAAGTTTTCTATTGGAAGTTCCCATTTCAATGCTAAAGTTTGTATCTCAACAATTAACATTGTCCCACGTATTGATTTCTGTGTTAGTACTTTGTCAGCAGTGGGGATTTGTGTAGCAGATTTGTCAAAAATGAAGTGTTTTTTTTAATATCTTTATTGATTATATAAATCAAAACATGAATCATACAAATCAAACTATTTACATGATTGAACAGAGCAGCACTTGTTGTTTTCAAGTACTCTGTCCTGTACTAGGCCCCTATAGTGACATTTTCAGAATACCATCTGTTCACAGAAGGTTGGATTTCAAGCAGTTGATAATGATGTTGTTCTGCAAGTACTCAATCTTATCTTTAAATGGTCAAACAATCACCCCAGTGCAGTTGGATGATTGTCAAGCAATCTTTGCTACGATTGGACTCTGCCACATTAAAAGTCAGTGGATGAAAGCCAAACACCCAGTTTCTGAAACACGTAGACTATCGTAGACTAAATAAAGTATTGTTTATCAGTTATGCCAGATATCAGAGATCAACATTAAAGACGTTATATAATACTGTGGAAGACCCGTTTAAAAAAATTGTCGAACTTTGCTCCCTGACATATCTGACAGTGTTTGAATGGACAAAAAACCACCCGAGAACACAAAAAAAGTTCGGACAGTTATGCTATCACTAGTACAATACGTGCAGACACAAATTGCCACATTAATTTATTCTCAGCCGATAGGAAATTCTGCAACACAGCAGTCTATGGGGGAAAGCTGGAATGGTCTCTCAATGATTTTCACTTTTTAAAGCACTTAATGATCGTTTTAAACAGTAATTTTTTTCAGGGCTTCATTTTTAGACCCTATCAGAGACACTGGAAGCATGGGGAATCATGTAGCTCAGATTTTTTAAACTGGAAACATTGTTACAACTTACAACATTTATATAATAAAAATACATGTTTAGTGATTTCTTTTATCATCCCAGAGCAGACATCACTCACTAGTCACTATGTACAATTTCCTACAGGGATGAAAAGTTTAGGGGAAGGGTGCTAGAAATTGCAAAATAAGGAAAAGAAAGAAGTTGGTTACAACGTGGATACATGCATGTACCTGGGTATATACATTTACATCCTTGTGCATCATGATAGCACATCTCCATATTCTTCCCTAATTCTGTCTAAATTTGTTGAAGTTTATTGGCCCTATTTTATGTCACAGCGTTGTACATGTACTTTGCAAACAGAAATGTAAAACTGGGTGAATTCAAATCCCTCATAAAGACACATATTATAAAGTGAACAATTGGTATAATCTAAGTGAAAATATAAATCAAATTGTACTTACTAACTGTTACTGTTATTTTGTACGGAGTTCAACATAAATGACTGTCCTCCTTCGATACTAGTAGAAACAGTGAAACAGTGAAAGGAAAACTCTCACTCGCCCCTGACATTGTGGGGAACAGAATTGGCCTTGTTCTTGTCTTATTGAGGGATAATTAATAGTACTTTGGGGCATTTAGGAGCAAGCTAGGTCAATTTCAATTCAGTTTCAATTTCAATTTCAATTCATTTGACCATTAAAAATGACAAATTCATACATTTACAAAGAATACAAATCAATATCAGATCAGGGTATCCCGAATAAAGCGTTGCTTGCCGCCTGGGGCCCAAACAAAACTATATCAAATAAATGACACTACAATTAATTAAACAAATTACCTTAAATCACAACAAATAAAACAAAATGGATTAAAACATCTACTTACACACACACACACACACACACACACACACACACACACACACACACACACACACACACACACACACACACACACACACACACACACACACACACACACACACACACACACACACACACACACACACACACACACACACACACACACACACACACACACACACACACACACACACACACACACACACACACACACACACACACACACACACACACACACACACACACGTACAAACACACTCATAGACAACATTATCTAACCATACACACTGGTGCACTGCCATTTGCAATCACACAGAAGAAAGAAAAGAGAGAAGGGGGGGGCTGTATAACACAAATTGAGTAATTTTCCTGAAACATAAATCACAATGAATAATAACCATCTTAATCACAGTATGTTGCAGTTCGCAAATTGTTTATGATACAGTACTTCGAACTTTGACAGGGTTGAGCTATTTTTGATACGATGATCGAGTTGGTTCCATTCTCTAATACAATTAATCCGAAAGGAATTTAGAGCTAAGGTGGTATTGTATTCACCTGTGTTTGATGAAATGAATGAGGTCGCATATCTACTGTGACCTCTGCCCTGCTCGTTTCACTCATGGCTGTTTACATCTGGTCCGGAACTCACTGGGTTGGATTACATGGCAACTGTTACTAATGTTTATATACTTTATAAATTCTATTCTAACATAATCCTGCTGGTACAATGATTACCATGGATATGTTTTCTACATGTATCGCCATGAGCGTCTTCTTGACAGACCTGCTGCGTGCAGCGCTATCGTTGTTGTTGTTGTTGTTGTTGATGTTGTTGTTGTTGTTGTTATTATCATTATTATTATTATTATTATTATTATTATTATTTCTACTACTACTACTACTACTACTACTACTACTATTGTTATTGCTATTATTATTATCATTATTATTATTATTATTATTATTATTATTATTATTATTATTATTATTATTATTATTATTATTATTATTATTATTATTATTATTATACACTCATCATCATCATCATCATCATCATCATCATCATCATCATCATCATCATCATCATCATCATCATCATCATTATACTGCATGGCTTCACTGGTTGGATTCATTGACCCCTAAAATTGAAACGTGAAATCTACGGTATATTATGTATGTATTTTTAATTATGATTATTATAATTTGTCGACATTATATTCACTTATTTTATTGTTTTAAATTCTGTAAAACATTTCCTTGTATAAATTCTGTTATATTTTTGTTATGTATTTGGAAATGGAAATGAAATAAAACTGAAAGAGTTCCCACTCTATTATTTCCTCTCATGTATCGTCGTCCCTCGAGGATGTAGTTAAAGTCAATGGATCTCATTTGCAAACATCCCGCAGAACAGGAAAAGATAACCCATGTCCTTAGGCTATTGATGAAGGGCATGTCTGTGAAATCTGGGGGTCAGTAATTACCTAGAATTTGAAAAATGCGAAAGAAAAACAATATCCGTTTAGTGTACGTTCTATGGTATGAAGTTTTCTCTCGCGAGAAAAAATTCTAATCAGAGTCTAACGGTCACTATAATTCCACTAAAACTGAGTTTCTATCTCCTATATTTTGCTTAAGGTTCCCAGATGGCATTTTCTTCTAAATGCCATTGTATTTACACAATGTTAATTTTTAGGTATGCAAAAGCGATGCCCTGCCTTTAAAGGCAAGGTCTACCCTGACATAAGTTGGTTTTGATAAACGCAGAACAATGAGAGAAACATATTAATGAAAGTTTGGCGAAAAATCCACTAAAGAATAGCGGAGTTATGAAGTTTCAATGTTTTAATTTTGTGACGTCACATACGAGCAGCTCCCCACATGTCATGTAATATCAATTCAATAAATTGCCACTTTTTTGGTTCATGATAATTGATTTTTTTTTCATATCAGCATGTTAGAAATAACGTTTCTAATCATATTTTGAATGCACAGGTAACATCATTTTCAGTTTTTGAGAAAATAGCACTTTATGGAATTTATATTACTTGACAAAGGGGGAGCTGCTCGCATGTGACGTCACAAATTTAAAATAAAAAAAAATATAACTCTCTTTGGTGGATTTTCGCCAAACTTTCATTAATATGTTTCTCTCATTGTTCTGCTTTTATTAAAACCAACTTGGCGTCAGGGTGGACCTTGCCTTTAATAGTAGGGTCAAATGGTCAATATATAGTTTAACACCTGAAAACATGCAACAAAAGCCTTTTCAACGGATTTTGGTCGTATTTGACGTCAGAAATACATGTAATATTCTAAAAATTAAAATAATGACAGTCCCGGAAATGGTGACAAAGATGGCGTTCAATGTAACCGTCACCTTTGCACATGGTTCTGGCGTATTTATGTAGTTGATTTATCAAAATTAAATGTCCTTGTAATTTCTGGTAATAAAATCAACATAACTTAATTTTAACCGAAACAAAGCATTGAATCAAAACAACAAAGCTTAACCCTTTGTCTACAGTGCGTCTCAAAAAAAAATGGTCCAATCGGGAGAAAAATATTTAAGGTATGTAATTTTCTTAAAAGGTATGTGTATTTGGTATCATATTAAAGCAAAATAATTTGCTTTTATAAAGTCAAAAGTTATGATTACTTTTGTGCAGTCAGGCAAAATCACGTTTGTCCCACTTTTGTGTATTGGTCATAATGACAACTGAATTGACGGTATTGTTACTTACAAAACTCATAAAAACTGAATTACAAAAATCAATAATAAAACAAATGACAAATGTATTTTTCTTTCAATATGCTTATTTCTGATTATCTAGTAAATAACAATTCAAATACAAATAACCCTTACTTGGCATTGAAATGATCATATTGCACATGTTCATGTCTTCTGTTTACCAGACTGCATTCACACTGACATGATGATGATATGCACATCTCATTCATTTTAGCCCTTTTATCAAAGTTATTTGCCTCCTTTGTACTGCAAATAATAGGAAATCAGTAATGTACAACCTGTAAAATCTATTCGTTCAGTTTAATTGAACGATCACTCAATACTTTTAACACTCTCATATGGTTACTTTGTTAAGCAATATGCAGAAACTGCATGCACATGTATGGCACATACAGGATAGTGGGACAAACGCGATTTTGCGTCATTGCAGAAAATTCAATATATCTCAGGATTGACACAACCAAATGAAATGAAATAAATTGCACTGTACTGGAAAGTATCGTCTTATAGCTTTATGACAATATCCATCTTGACTGGGTTTTCATATATTAAAAAAATAATTTCCGATTGGACCATTTTTTTAGACACACTGTATAGTTGAAAAATATAAAAAAAACTTGAAAATGCAGGGCCCTTGATTGTAGAAAAAGAAATCGCACGCAACACAGACACAGACACACACAAACAAAGAAACACACACAATAAACACACACAAACAGCGAACGCAAAAGGGAAGGGAGAGGGTAGGGAAGTGGAGAGAGGGGAATAGGGAGGGAGGGAAGAGGAAGGGGCGGAAGTGGAGGGAGGGAGGGGAAAAAGGGTGAGGAAAGGGCACGAGAGGCAGGGAAAACCCGGTGTATCACACTTAGCTGTAAGTTCCATTAGCGGGGGAATATAACACTATTTTACGTTAAATAATGCATGTGTTTTGTAAGAGCAACAGAATGGGTATCGGTTATGGATAAACCTACCTACTTGTTTTAAATGATTTGTGGGGAAATTTCAAGCAGAGGACTTGAAAGATAGAGCTCTTGGCACATTCGTGTCAAACAAATGCATTTTGCTACAACTGTAGATTAAAGTATCTGCTATGCGCAAGAAATATGGTAGTTGTACCTGTTAGGCCGCTATTCCTCCGGGCTCTGTTTACCTCGCGAATTTCATTGTCAACACCGTACGGTCGTTCAATTTCACATCTCTCCCCCCCCCCCTCCCCCTCCCCCGGGACATCATAAGTTTAACATAGTCGCAAATAAGGGGGTGTTGGTATCTGGTCGATACTTGAATGTCCCGACATTTTGATGCCGGCGACAAATTGAATTCCGACGGGTTATTGTCATGCACATAACCCCTAAACTCAAACCCTCTAACCCTCTACTTCAAAACACTAAACTCAATCCCTATTGAAACCCTATTTTGAAACTGGAAACTCAGTTGACAACTCATAACCCCAACTCTTGTCTTTTGAGATATTGTCACCGGAGCAACTGTCCGGCCGGCGCCGCGAGCAATGTCGGAATCACGTATAATAGTGTGCAGTACTTGCAACATTGCTCCGGCTTGTGCCGAAGTGGTGGGTTACGTTGCGGTTCAGGCGTTCCGCGTTGACTGGAACGCGACCTTTCGTCCAAAGCCCCCCCCCCCACCGTTTGGCCGAAAGGGTGGCGTCCGGGAGCGCCAGGGTCGCGTTGCGCTTTGACTGGAACGCCGACCTTAATTCGTCCAAAAGCGCCCCCCCCCTCCCGGTTTTGTGCCGAAAAGGGTGTGTTTTGTAATAATAATATAATTTAGGGGTTTATTTTCAAATGTTTATTTTATTTTCAATTAAAGCAAAACTGTTTTTATATATGAAGTTTTTTGCAAATTGCCCAATTTGCAACGTAAAATAGTGGATTTTCAATTTCATTTAAAGCATTGAGGATTTCTTATTTCTTGGAAAAAAATCCTGACGATTGACTCGTTCATTGCACTTTTATGTGGAGGGTTAAATAATGATACTCTCGTATAAGAAAATAATAATAATAATAATAATAATAATAATATAATAATAATAATAATAATTAATAATAATAATAATAATATAATAATAATAATAATATAATAATAATAATATATAATAATAATAATAATATATAATAATAAATAATAATAAATAATAATAAATAATAATAATATACATGATAATAATAATAATAATAATTTTTTATTAAGTTATCTGGAGTGGGGGTACAGATAGGGTCCAAGAATTAATATTTGTGTAAATGATTATAAAAATGTCTGAGTCTCAAAATGATTGACACCTTAAATTTGCCATTGCCCCAAAAGATGACATGGGTCAAATATCTTTTTGATACTTTTCCATGGCTTCTTGGAATATATTGAACTATCGTTCTGAAAAGATTTTAAATCAAGATAGCTCATTTTTGTTGGAAATGTTTATGCCCAGAATGTGTATTGAACAGTTAGTGATTCTTTGCGTCATGGTATTCTATATCGAGTGGAAGCTGCCAAGAATTTTACGGCCTTCAAATTCTCAGAATTGAGTGGCATGTCAATCTCTGTGGTTTAATAAAATCATTCGATTCTTAAATCAAAGCGCTGTTTTTCTTATTATGATGTATGGTATGATAAAGGCATTTGTAAACGCATTGCCGATTTGTTTAATCCACTCCCTCCCTGGTCACAAAAAACTTTTTGAGAATTGGTATTTAGATTTTGACACCGCCTCTTCAGATAGAAGGAAATCTAATTTTTTAATGAAAAAATATTCCAGAAGAATGGATGGTGAACTTTGATGTTGATCATTGTTTTGGCGTTCACGACACCATTTTTGTAACTGCTATTAAATAGGCAATAGAAAATTCCTAAGAATGTGTACAAATGTACTTCTTGGTTCTTATACTCGCAGCCAAGAGATATGCTTTTTTTGGTTTTGCAACAGTTTATTGCTTCACTGTTACATCAACTGGCAAAGAGGTTCATTTAAATCATTTCTTATGTTCTCTTGACACTAAATTAAGATCCGCTTTTACTTACAATATTTTCATTTAAGCCATTGCATGTGGCTGTGCTATGGCTGATTTTCCGTAAACGCTATAACATCTCCGCTGCTAACACCATGAATTCTACATCGACGCTGTGTTTACTATATTCTGCTGCGCGCCACGTGTTTACCATGTGCGATGACCCCGGAATGGAATCGGTCAAATTGCTTCTTTGTCTTTTCCTGCACGATTGCTTTATTTTGACGGGCACCTGCAATTCTCCGGCTGGAATGGGCGGATTAGGGGTTGTGCGATGATCTGTCCAAGGAGTTACTAAAGCGAGCTCGCTTAGTAAACATCCTTGAAAATCTGTCATGAAGTGTGGGTTTCGTTTACAGTAATGTGATGGAAAGGAGGGGGGGGGGGGGTGAATGTCGAGTGTCAGTGTTTGAGGATATGAAAGGGTATGTCTAATGATAGTCCAGCGGCTAGCTCCAATTTTGGCCGAAATTGGTGGCACTTTTTTTGATAAAAGCAACGAACTTATTGCATATGTTAAATCGAAGTACATGGCAAAAAGATTGGATTTTAAAAGGGGGGAAGCCCAGTCTCAAAATTATCCCCCTGGGGGGGCCACAATAGGTCAATTAAAC
>JZLH01S0614159.1:4466-18055 GCA_001188425.1 Eucidaris tribuloides
TTCCGTCCCGAGTAACATTCGTCCGAGATAACATGATTTGGGGTTCAAGGGTCACCAGAAATATCCAACTTGTGGCAGGCCAACAAACCTGTGATGAACTCTATGCCCATATTAAGGTGAGTGAAAAAATAAATGTACAAATCAAAAATACATATGTCTAGAGTAAATTCCATGTGAATACATGTACATACATATTCTATTTTACTTATGTTTAAACCATTAGTGAAAACATTTCTGGAATTTTTTTTTACCTGAACTGCAAGCCATTCATCCAAAGATTGATATCCTGTTTGGGGTTGGTGATTTAATAAAGTCTTCAACCCGCCTGAAGTCAATATGAATAATTTCACAAATCAGTATTTAGCACATAATATCATCTTTTTTTCTACAAATGGATAAAACATAAAGCAGAATTTAACAAAAATACCAAAAAATAGAAAAATAAATAAATGGTAAATTATCAGACAGTTTTGTTTTTGGTACGATATGATAGTAAAATCCAATTGAATTGAATTGAATATGTGTGTTGGCACTACATTAATGGCAACCTAGTTGACTGAAATGTTGTTGCTAATAAATCAGTTGGCAGTTTTTTTACACTGTTTCAAAAATGATAACAAGTTATTTGAAATTATCTTGTCCATGTTTGATGTATATATATACTGAATGATTAGTTTCTTTGCAGAAAATCCAATAACGATAAGCTATCTTTTGGTGTTTGTGTTTACATACCAGAGGGACATGAAGGACTTTTTGACTCCTATCCCCTTCCGACTGTCGCAAAGACTAATAACAACCCCCGGCACTGGGAGACAGTACACGACCAACTGTGGCCGACTGTGTCCGACGATCAGTCCATTCTCCGATAATCAAGTCGTGGAAGAGGTAAACATTGTTTTCCATCTTTGATTTTGATTCTATTGTTCCACTAACTTCCACCTTTCAATAAACAACAATAAAAAATCTAACATTATGCAACATACAACATCACAGTTTTATTTGCAAAGACAGCAAAGCAGTCGTGAAATGTGAGGAACCTATTAAAAAGCATAGCTTGCATTGTGTAGGTCCCAAAATTAGATTTAAAAAATACAATTTTATCTAACATTATACAACATACAACATCATAGTTGTATATGAAGATACAGTAAATCAATCGTAAAATGTGAGGAACCTATTAAAAAGCATAGCTTGCATTGTGTAGGTCCCAAAATTTGATAAAAAAATACAATTTTATCTAACATTATACAACATACAACATCATAGTTGCATATGCAGATACAGTAAGTCAATCGTAAAATGTGAGGAACCTATCAAAAAGCACAGCTTGCATTGTGTAGGTCCCAAAATTAGATAAAAAAATACAATTCTATCTGGCATTATACAACATACAACATCATAGTTGTATATGCAGATACAGTAAATCAATCGTAAAGTGTTAGGAACCTATTAAAAAGCATAGCTTGCATTGTGTAATTCCCAAAATTAGATAAAAAAATACAATTTTATCTAACATTATACAACATACAACATCATAGTTGTATATGCAGATACAGTAAATCAATCGTAAAATGTTAGGAACCTATCAAAAAGCACAGCATGCATTGTGTAGGTTCCAAAATTAGATGATTACAAATGTGTTATTAACCCTAAAAGGCTGGGGGGGGGGCGAATCCGCCCCCCCTAGACGTTTCGCGCAATATGTCTGCAACGCGAGAAGCAATTGCCGCGGCGTTTCATGACTTTTTTCTCTCGAGTCTTGCGCATCTTTTAAGACCAAATTGCGCACTCCGGGTACGCGGTTCCGAGTTAACGTAACATTTTGTATCTTGCATGCCCCCCAAAAATTGCTCAAAACATGATTTGTGACAATTCAATCTCAAATTGTGTCTTCAGCCAATTCATAAATTGATGATTATTTTTACTTTTACTGGTTTGAAATTAGTAATTTTGTGCGTGTTTTATGATCGCAAAGTGTCCCGACAATTTCATCAACAGAAACAATTGAAAACAAAGGTCGAAAACAAAGAAATACATAGAAATCACAAATAACAATGAAATACATAGGAATTCATTTTCGATTCATCGCGATTGTTGTCAAGTACATTTGTGAAGCAAGCTTAGAAGAGAGTCTAGACCAAAAAATTTGCATTTTTGGAGCTTTAATTAATGATTTACAGCTTAATTATGTTTTTTCGCATAAATTAGCATAATTAATTAATATGAAATTAATTCCGGGTAAGTAACTATACAGTCTTGTACATTACGTGATGGGCGACGTGCGTGCCGATTTTCGGCGCGATCGCGCGGTCGACGGCCGAGATCTCAGGGGGGGCGATTCCGACCCCCCCCCCCAGATATAGCATAGCCAAAAAAGCCCAGCCTGATTAGGGTTAAAGGAACAACATTAAAAAAATGGATGTCAAAAGAAAAGAAAAAGCATGTGCCCCCAAAAATGTCCCTCTGAAAGACTGCTGAATTAAATCCAAAATCAAATATGATTCTATATTTAGTGTTCAGTCTCGCTTCATTGGTTTTGAGTACACAGTCTATTATGTCACAGCAGTGCTTTTCAGTCCATTCCAAGTTTACAGTCTACATCAATGCATCAACCTGAATGGAAATCAGGTGAAAGGATGTGCTGGACGGGGTGCATGATAACAATAATAGTTTAAAAGCTGGACATGGAAGGACAAACCATAAGTATAACACACTCTATGAAAGCAAACACGACCAGTGGAACAGAACTTTGATAAGTTTTCATTTTAAAAAGTGAATGAACAGTCGTTGAGATATAATCAAAGTGAAGCATGGAATAGGGTCTGTGATGTGCCTTTCTCTTTATGTACTGAAAAGCACTGCTGTTACATAAGAGCCTGTGTATTCAAAACCAATGAAGCGAAAACTTTCAAATTTTCACAGAAATTACAAAATAAAATGGGCTTTCTAAGTATGTTAATTTAATTGAGTATAAAATTTGATTTTGGTAATTATTCTGTGGTCTATGAGAGGGACATTTTTTCTGGGACACGCTGTAGAGCACAAGTGCTTGACGAGAGCAAAGCAAAAAGGAGGGAATAAAAGTATACAAGACGATATGCCAAATACATTTACATTTAAATATCGCACTGTGATGACAACCTAACTGTATAACAAAGAGACTTCATCCAAATCTTGAAAGGAAAATTACAAGATTGGAAGTAGTCCTCAGCTTAGGACACAATGCGCGCTGAATCAAGTATACTGCTAAAAGTTTCTGCTGTGAAAATTTCATAGTCATGCATTTCCTTTTTGTCGTACAATTATGACAAAAAATTGCTGTGAGTGAAATTTGCTGTATAGTTTTGAATGTGATCAGTTTCTATTAGGGCCCGAGCTAAGTTCAATATTGGTAAATTAAAGACACAAGCTAAAACATCACAACTAGTTTTTACTGTTAATGATGGTTACTAAGGAGGAAGTCAACACAAAAGATTGTTTCTCTAATTTGAGTACTCACCTCTGATGTACATTTGTTCATCAAAACTGAGGATATATACCTGGATAGACACAAATTTAGATAAAGCCCAAATAGGTTGTATTTTTGTTCATATCAGTGATGACTTTGTTTTGGGAGACAGACTTAAAGAGCTAAGAAAGGATTTTATAGGTATAATAACATTCGATAAAGGTTAATTGAGACTATTATCATAGACAGAGTAACATTGATATACCAGGAATAATTATATCACGATTTATTCCAAATGTAATTTAAGTTTTTACACCCGAGTAATGATGGAGTCTTTTAATCAAAATAGTGACTTAAATTTCACAGGTTTTCTGTGAAATCCTTCAATGATGATGTGTCTTGTACAAGTTGGTAACATATTGCTACTCTCTCTTTCCAGGTTAGCTTTATTCACAATTGTGGCAACGACTCAGTATGTGTTACAGATCTTCAGCTACAGGCCGATGTTATCATTCCACGGTAAGTACAAACCGGTTTTATACATTTCTAAGAAAAACAAGTCCTGAAAAAGTTCCAAACAAATACAATCTAAGAACCTTTAGCAAAGTATCGAAGCTGGAAACTCAGTTTTAGTAAAATTATAGAGACCGTTAGACTTTGATTTGAATTATGGTGTCCTAGAGGCAAATGTCTAGTGTAGAACATACACAAAATGGCAATTATTTCTTTATGAGCATTTTTCAAGTTCTAGGTAATTACTGATCTTCCGATTTCACAGACATGTCCTTAAGTGATAGCTTTAGGGCACAAGTGATGTTTTCTATGCTGTGGGATGGGTGCAAATGAGATTCCCTTTGCCTTTAAATGGTATTTTCTCATATACACCAGTGTATTTACAGTTCACACAATGTTAACACAATTATGCTTGCAAAAGAGATGCCTTACCTGTAAAGGTAAATGACATGATTGGAGGTAGTCCTCAACTTAAGCTGAAACTATTCTAGAATCAAGTAAACTATACAAGGATTCTGCTGTGAAAATCTTGTAGTCAAACGTTGGTTCATTCTAAAATTATAACTAATGTCAATATACCCCGTGGCAGGCAAACCTGTTGTAGCTCTCAATGGCTCGTTATATCTATCGGGGCATGATAGAATTACAATAGGAGTATGTTCATGCTTGATTCTCCTTAAGTAAAGAAATTACAGACAAATCCTTCCAGCTGGGAGATCTACCCCAACTGGTGTATAGTTGGTATATATTTCAACTCATTTGGTTCTTGAGGCATTTTCAAGAATTCCCTATCATGTCACTAACCTTTAATACTCAGAAATAGAGCGATTACTTGAAACATGTCTTCTGAATGTAAAGAATCCTAGCAGATGAAGTCGTCGCTTAATATGTTCTCACCTTTATCAATGCACTTGAAAGATTGACAAAGGCTTTACTTATCTTTTTTTCCACAGAGGCACCAAGTATTTACCGTTCGGATCGGCTGACAACATCTACGTGAATATAGATGTTTTCAACAGGGGAGAAGAAGCGCATCAAGCAAGAAAGATTGACAAAGGCTTTACTTATCTTTTTTTCCACAACGAGGCACCAAGTATTTACCGTTCGGATCGGCTGACAACATCTACGTGAACATAGATGTTTTCAACAGGGGAGAAGAAGCGCATCAAGCACAGGTCCTTATAGAACATCCGTTGGGTATCTCTTTTGTGAGAGTGGAGAGTAGAAGGGTGAGTAACAAGCGAAGCCCATTCTCCGATCCTTCTTGGGAATAAGAAATGAAGGAAGAGAGAGAAGGAAACAGAAGAGATAAGGAAAGAAAAAAGTGGCACACAACTTATGAAATGGGTGTGACAGAAGCCTGTTGTTCCCTTTTCCCCTTTCTTCCCCCTTTCTTTTTTTTACATTGTTTTTTTTTATGTATTTAAGTCTTGGTTTGGCATTTATGTTACATATTGTAAAGTGTAGGATTATGTTCTATCATTTTATTTTCTGATATATTACACACGTAATGTATTAAGTGATTTGATCAAAATATTGTAATTATTATACTGGTTTACTTTGCTGTAAATTATTGATTTGAAGAGCTTTATTGCAAAACCAGCTAAATCCATTTTCTACCAAAATTGAGTTTTTAACATCAACACAGTTATCCCTACTTATCTACAGTACTGATAGTATAAAATTTTAAGCTAAATTACACTGTTACACAATTAAGTACTAACTATTTCAGATATGACTTTTAAGTTTTATTGGTGCATTTTCAAACGTGGGCAAAGAAATGCATCTTCTCCAAAGTTATTGCAGTCAAACTCATTATGTTGTGTTATATTGTTATTGTTATTTTTTGTGTTTGGTTGAGGTATATAGCGGGAAATTTGTGGCATAACCAGTTAGTATACATGGAGACTGAGATGGAAGGTTGCGTGTTTGATTCTTAGTTTCTTACTCAGAACAAGTATTACACAAACGAAATTCATTTTTTTTTGTTTTAATTTTTTCTTTGTTAGCAACCAGAAACCATCGTCCTTTGTCTTCCTCAAGAGCCGAATGTGACAGCCTCAGTACTGTGCGACGTGGACAATCCCATGAAAGCCAATTCTATGGTATGCTATGACCCATGCATCATTAAAGGTAGTATTATGACATCATGTCATTCAATTTATGTATTGCTACAAGTTCAGTTTGCATAAGTTTGTCACAGTAGGTTGGATGAAATTACAATGTGCTGGTCTTGATTTTAGCGGATAGAAGGCTTAAGATAAGGGTAACCCGTTGGAGACTAAGTACGAGATATCTTGGGCTGGGGTCTTCGGAGAATACGTGTTATATTATTATTATTATTGCTTTGTCATTATTTCGGATGACAGGGACTAGAAAAGCGAACCTAATCACTGTTACCTTCAGGCATCTACACCCGGGTAGTTTTTGCATGTGGATATGTGACCACAACACCGGGTTTTCACCCTTCTCTTTTCGATGAAGTGCGTGGGTTCAATATCAAACCATCTCCAATGGGTGACAAGGCAAGATCTATAAGGCTTGTGTTAGATCAGCAATGGCAAAAAATGGATCAGAAACTTGGAATGTGAAGTAAATACAAGACAGGAACTTGAGGAGAACTGAAAGAGCCATGATACAGAAAATGTGTGCGGTGAAACTGTGCAATTGAAAGAATACAAGTGAGCTCATGAAAAGTTAAAGTGATAGGCTAACATTGTGGAGCTTCAATTTAAAAAATTGTCAAACTTTGATATCTGAGCTACATAGTAGTGTTCAAATGGACAAATAAACACCCTAGAATACAAAAGTTTGGAAATTTACGCCACCACTGGCAATTTATGCATGAATAAACAATTAAAACTCGGGCGAAGTTTAATAGGCCTAGGTGTGACACACAGTAAGCATGGGAGGAAATGTGCAAGTGAAACTGGTCAACTTACGATTTTCACTTTTTTTAAAGCACTTTATATCATTTTGAAATACAATTTTTCAGGGTTTCATTTTTAGACCTTATCAAAGACACTGGTAGCATGGGGAATCATGTGGCTCAGATTTTTTTAACTGTGGTAAATGTTAGCCAATACCTTTAAGTTTGAGTCTGAAAGATACTGGAGTGGAATTGGCAAAGAGAAGTGGTTGAGGTGGATGGGTCATGTATTGAGAAAGGAAGATGATTCTGTGACACTAGCGCCGGATCTAGAAGTGGATGGCATATTAGGGGAAGGGGACGACCAAGGACTACGTGGAAAGAAATGATGAGGAGGGAAAGTGGGAGAGTGAGGCTTAGAGAAGAGGATGCTCAAGACAAATGAAAGTGGTGGGAGGGAGTGTCATCACTAGATGGATATCACTGCAATTTCATTAATGAAAAGATTTTTATTTTCTGTTTGACTTTGAAGTACTTGGTTACTAAAATAATTTGTAAGGATAGAACAAAATTGTAGTGAT
The DNA here is from genome assembly GCA_001188425.1 of Eucidaris tribuloides. Taxonomy (NCBI): domain Eukaryota; kingdom Metazoa; phylum Echinodermata; class Echinoidea; order Cidaroida; family Cidaridae; genus Eucidaris; species Eucidaris tribuloides. Next base: position 11,878 of record JZLH01S0614159.1, read on the forward strand.
AAAGAACAGATAATAATATGAGGAGGGCAACCATGATTATTTCTCTGATGTTACTTATGAATTTTTAAGACCATATTTCATACCTAAATGTCAATATTGTATTTTTTTTTCATTTTCAGAGTAGTTTCCGTGTCAAGCTGGCAGTTCCTATGGCTGATGCCAACAGTAAAAGCTTTGACATCATAGTGACAGCGAGCACGTCGAGTATGGAGTATAACAACACCCTTTACAACAACGTCCAAAGGATTCGAGTACCGATCAGAATCGAAGCTGATATCACAATATCGGGGTAATTTGATAACCCAGGCATGGAGTCAGTCTGACTGGAAAAAGGGAATTTTGGGGCCAGACCCAGAAATGTGTCACATTTGACGTGGGAGCAAGTCATTTCTGACCCTGAATTGGGTAATATTTGATAAGTGGTGGGGAAGTTTTGACCCACTTCCAGGTCATGTTTGATCCCATGTTTGACCCATTTCAGAGTGTGGCTGCATTTGACCCATTTCCGAGTCAATGTAACCCTGTGTGCTCTAGAGTGGCAGCAATTTATTTGTCACAGATTTGGGGGATTTATTGTTAATAAATGCGAGGAGGGAGAGAAGACAACAACAACAACATTGGGAATGGGATGTATTTTTTTATCTACTGTGCGGTTATGGCTACAATGCAGGATGCAAAGTGTTAAAGATTTCCAGTCTTCAAGTTGAAGATATATTGTAATGATGGGGAGAGAGCAAGGGGTGGGGGTATATACCAATTACATGTATTTCATTGTGGGCTGTCACTATTGTAATTGACCTTCTGTTTGATTAAAGTACAAAGTTTGTTTAAGGTCTAGTTTGTTTATTTTGCACTTTATATTCCTATAATTTAATAACCAAATTACCTTGCTGCTCAGCATCTGAAGTGAAATCAGACATGAACTGGTTAATTCAATAAAGTACATCTGAACAAGAATGAAATACATGAGTTCAATTCAAAGTCACTCCTGACATAAAGAAATAATTGACTTTAATCGTACTCCTTTGTAAAGTTACTCAGTAACATAATGTTTAAGTTATCTGTATAGGGAAAATATATGTTTATAAAATGTATGAATGTATATGTTGTATATTAAGTTTTGTATTGAATGATATGATTTGGCAATGAACCACATAAGTAAACAAGTCAAATCAAATCTAAGTCAAAGGGGTCTGTTGTACACCTGATACCTAGTTTTTTCTTAAAATTTGTTAATATTTTATCATTGATGTATTATGTCTTCCATCTAGGGTAACACATCCGGAAAGCCTGCTTTATGGTCAAAGTAAATCAGAGAAAGCCACCGAGGAGGAAAAGAAAACCACTGAGAACCAAATGGATAGCACCTTACCACTGATTCCTTCCGAAAATACAAAACTGGATTTAGATGTTCATGTTGGACCACAATTTCAGCACATATTTGATGTAAGTGAATGCATTTAAGAAAATAAGAATGTAGTTACAAGAGTTATGTTTATTCATATTGATAGACGTCCATCCTTTCTTTCTTGACAACAAAGAAAGTCAGCGAAATGAAAGTTTGGAAAAAAGAATGAGTATGGAATTGTATATTTGTATTTTTAATCCAACTCTTTGGAGTTGCAAAGTTGTGAATAAAAAAAAAAAATAAAATCTTTCTTTTTGATTTCTTACTTTTCATTTTCTCTCTTTCTTCATTTCTTTCTTTTTCTTTACACCTAAGTTTCTTTTTTCTTTTTTTTCTTTCATTTCCTTTTCATTTTCTTTGTCTCTTTTTTCCATTTTATCTTTTTCATTTCTTTCATATTCTTTCTTTCTTTCTTCCTTTCTCTCTGTCGTTCCTTAATTGTTTCTTTGATTGTTTCTTTGTTTCTTTCATTCTTACTTCCATTCTTTCTGTGTGCTCCTTTGTTTAGATTTATAAATCATTTAGCATCAAACCACTAACCATAGACTGAAGAGTAGAACAAAACTCTGTGCGAAATCTTATATTCATATAAACAGTGATCATCAGGTTGTACTTATGTGATGTTGAGTCATGTACATACATACATACATATATACATACATACATACATGCAAACATACATACATACACACATACACATATATATATATATACAGGGTGGCCCAGAAAGAATGCTACGAGTATGATCGCTAATTTCTTCATCATTATCGGCAAAATGTCATTAATTTTTATTTCGTTGGTAAGAACATTCTTTTTCCAATAAAATGATACCAAGATCATTGATTTTGAGTAAGGCGTTTTGATTCTAGGACCATTTTTCGGAGGCAATGCAATTTCCCAAATTTGCCAATTTTTCAACAGCGGCGGTCATCGGAACACCGAGATATTCTGGCGTCTCAGCTTGCCATACTGGACAAACCGCGATGACAATGGAGACATAGCTCGCATCATCTCCCTTATGAAAGCGAGGGCATTCCAGCCCTTTGTCATCGCGGTTTGTCCGGTATGGCAAACTGAGACGCCAGAATATTTCGACGTTCCGATGACCGCCGCTGTTAAAAAATTGGCAAATTTGGGAAATTGCATTGCCTCCGAAAAATGGCCCTAGAATCAAAACGCCTTACTCAAAATCAATGATCTTGGTATCATGTTGTTGGAAAAAGAATGTTCTAACCAACGAAATAAACATTAATGACATTTGGCCGATAATGATGAAGAAATTAGCGATCATACTTGTAGCATTCTTTCTGGGCCAACCTGTATATATATGTGTGCATGTGTGTATGTATGTATACATACATACATACACACATGCATGCATAAATACATACACACATACACACATACACATATATATATATATGTATGCATACAAACATACATACACACATACATGAGAAAACATTCAAAAAGAAATTTACTCATCGACCAAGTTGATCAAGCCAAACATGTTTGATAAAATCACATCACTTTTTGAAATCATTCTACTCTCCAGTTATTCCTAGATTTAGTAGTGTTAATAATGAACTTGTGTTTTTGATCACATTTTGTGAGCAGTTTCTAGGAATGTGAGTGACATTCGTTCATTTTATTCTTTTGTCTTCGAAAGGCCAGAAATCTTGGACCTAGCAACCTTCCCTTCATGACGATGGTTAATATTACCATTCCATGGAAGACGAGGTCGGGGGATATGCTGGTATACTTCAATGATATAGAGGTAAGGATTCCCTTTATTGTCCACATACTTCATCCAAGAATGATATGATAATTGCCTGAAGAAGAGGCTTCTGCCCTTGACTCATTAAAAGGCAATGAAAATATTTATGATGATAATAAATGTAGTAGTGGTGGTAGCAGTAGTGGCAGTAGTAGTAGTAGTAGTTGCTAGTAGTAGTAGCAGTAGTTGTAGTAGTAGTAGAAGTAGTGGTAGTGGTAGTGGTAGTGGTAGTGGTAGTAGTAGTAATGGTGGTGGTGGAGGTTTCAGTGGAGGTGGTGGTGGTTGTAGTAGTAGTAGTAGTGAGTAGTTAAAGAGTAGTTAGATGGTAGCAGTAGTAAGTAGTAGTAGTAGCAGTAGTAGTAATAATGAGAGTAATAGTAGTAGTACTGATAGTAGTATAGTAGTTGTGGTGGTGGAGTTGGTGGTGGTTGTTGTAGTAGTGAGTAATAGTATATGTAGTGTTATATAATAGTACTAGAGTAGTAGTAGTAGTAGTAGTAATAGACAGTAGTATATAGTGGTAGTAATAATGATAGATAATAATGTAATAGATATGAATACATAATAATTTATTAATAACTATAATAGTAATAATTATAATAATAGTTGAAAATAATAGTAACTACTAATAAGGGTCTATATTGGACTATTCACCACAGTATCATAGCACTTACACATTATTATTACCCTGGTCACTGGATACATTTCAATCCAGCACTCTCCACTCCCTGGGGAGCATTCCAACCACACTTGGGTAGAGAACAGCATGTGGATAAAAACAGAAATAGTAGTAGTAGTAGTAACAGTAGTAGTAACAGTAGTAGTAGTATTAGTAGTAGTAGTAGTAGTAGTAGTAGTAACAGTAGTAGTAGTAGTAGTAGTAGTAGTAGTAGTAGTAGTAGTAGTAGTAGTAGTAGTAGTAGTAGTAGTAGTAATAGTAGTAGTAGTAATAGTAGTAGTAGTAGCTAGTAGTAGTGTGGTGATGGTGGTATTAGTAGTAGTAGAAGTACTAATAGTGGTGGTAGTAGTTATAGTAGTAATAGTAGCAATAGTAGTAGCAACAGTAGTAGCAGAAGCAGCAGTAGTCGCAGAAGTAGTCATAAAAGTGGAAGTAGTAGTGGTAGTTGTAGTAGAAGTAGTAGGAAGAGTATTGGTAGTTGTGCAAAATCTGGCTAGTAGTTTGATAAATGTGCTGAATGTTAGTAGAAATAGTAAGTACATGAACAGAAGCGATGAAGTACTTAGTTTTGTTGGAATTATAGCGACAGTTAGATTTTGAATTGGATTATTGTATATCTCATACCAAAATTACTTGTCTGCCTTCAGAAATATGGTCTGCACTGATGTTTATCATGTATGATTATTATGCGAAATTTATTTACAAATTGAATATGCATCATATGCATTCTTGTTAAGTGACAAGTTTATGCATTAGTCTCACACAGTTTTGTAAATTCATATGCATGTACCATACTGCAATAATGCTATGGAACTGACTCCCAGACTAAACAGCCATTAATGTTTTGTGCATTTTTCAAATTTAAAATGATTACTGATCTTCTGATCGCACTGACATATCCTTTTGGCATAAGAGCCATGATGATGGTTTGTTTTTCTGTTGTGATGTAAAAGAGATTGTATCACTTTAAATGAACTCTATATACTACTCCCTCAACTTTCCGAGACTATCACATTTTAGTGTTAACGTACACATATCAGATCAAGTAGTTTTATCAGGATATCATCAGATTCTGTTGGCATTGTATTCTGTTTCCTTGCTAAATTAACCTATTATACTATTCTCATAGTTGTTTTTTCACTTCCTTTTTGTTGTTCATGTAGTTCAGAGGAACAGGGATATGTGACACCCACACATTAATGACATCACAAAAAGACCTGCTCAACAGAATGATGAAAAACAAGAACCACACCAAACCCACACAAGAAGAGCAATCAGGGCCAACGGCCTCCAAGCTATTCAGCACAAAGGGAGGAACAAAACGACTGGTAAGCTCAACCTATAACGTTTCTCTTATTGTTAATTTGAAATATTCCTCATTAGCCACAGTCACATTTAGTAATTTTCAAGTGTAACTTATTCTTCTGTTAGATGACTGCCCTGATTTTCATGCGTTCTGTACACAATATATTTAGAGAGATTATGCTAAAGTCATTTTGTGTGATGAATGATCTTTATGATGGCTGTGAATTAAATTAGCTATAATTACCAGTAGTGTTGATCTATTTTTCGGTTTGGGGTGGGGGGGATGGGGTTAAAAATATCAAAATTTTGGATGCAAAATTACAATATAAATTTTGTGCACAAACTTGAAGATTATTTGTTGTTAGTAGTTTAATGGTTTTGTAGTGCCTTGCACTGATATGAAAGCATAATCTTGCATATTGGTTGATTAATTTTTTCAAGTAGTTAAAATGATGGGGGGGGGGGGACAAAACAATATGTTTGCCTCCTAATATTTGCACATCAATGCCTCTGTTAGTTACATTAAAAATAAACGGGATAATTGCTCCCTTTTAGCAAGTAACAAGTAATGAAACTGCAAGGTTTGATATATAATTGTTGTTGTCACACCGGTCACATGTTTTGTCTAAATGTTTTTTCTTTTCTTGTGTTGTGTTCAGCTCAACGTACAACATTTCTCTTATTGTTAATTTGAAATAGTCCATGTTAGTCACTGTCCCAAGTATCAAATTTAATAATAATTTTCAAGTGTAACTTCAGTCTTCTCTTAGCTGACTGTCCTGATTTTCATGTGATCTGTTCACGGGTATATTCAGAAATACAACATGCTGAAGTCATTTTCACTGATTAATGATCTTTTTGTCAAATGGCTGTGAACAGTGGTGCAAATCCATTTTCAAATGTAGGGGGGACATCATTGTGTTCATCTGCGGCGCCAAAGCCAAAACCCAGGTCCAAAATTTTCCTCGGTCACGCCAGCCGCCGAAAACTCGCTCGACCGGGGAGGGGG
>JZLH01S0614162.1:52177-65260 GCA_001188425.1 Eucidaris tribuloides
AAGAGAGAGATCATATCATTGACCCTTGAACCCTAAACCTTTTGACCACATCATCCTCTATCAAACACATGTGACTACCCAAGACCATTTTGTACCACATTGAACACCATTGATGGCAGAATAAAGAAATGAAGAGCAAGTTAAACAAAACTTTAACATTTTCGTAAAACAGACCATAACAGACTAACAAGACACAGAAAAGAGATTACTACATGTAGTCTCTGCTGAAACTTTTGTTCCAGGTGGAGACAAAAAATGAGAGACTATGGGAGAACTAGATATATTAATTTTGTGTTTGACAAACGAAAGGTTTAAGTGTCTCAAATAAATTAATGACAACAGATCTCTCAAATCAGGCACCACATTTGTCGTGCGACAGTTGCTCTTGGGACAATTCTCACAGGACAACTGGTAAAGTTATACTGGTGTGGTTCATAATAGGTTAGGGTTATGTAAAAATCTGGGCCGACAATTGTAGCCAGAAGAAAATGTCAAACACCATCAGATCACCCATTTCCACTAATTTGGGCAATTGTCCGTTGACTTTAAACAAAAATCAGATTTTGTTTTACACCAAATCAGAAAAACACCAAGCCAGTATTGATGACCGGTATTTAAAGGTACTATGATTCACAGCAAACACAGCGATAACAAACAAATAAAAGAACATGAAGGCCAGGCATCTCTCTTTTGCATTCCAAAAATTAACATTGTGCAAATCAATGATAAAGGAAAAACCATCTACAACCTAGAAAGCTAGAACCTCCGTTTATTTAACCGTAGACTTTGATTTAAAATTCTATCTAGTCCACCAATCTCTCTCAGACCGTCCAGACCCTTACAGTGCATGTGTGTTGATCAATGTATGATAACATTTATTTAAATTTACAAAATATGCACCATATACATTCATAATGTGACAAACTTTATGCATAAAGCCTCATGAAAGATTATTATCCATAACCTACACATAATTACTGAAATAAACTACTGAATGATAGTTCATGAGTTCTGCACAGAGTCTAACCGTGGAGCTACAACACACTACGTACCATACACTTAAGTCCATTTTCAAACTTTAGGTAATTACCGATACACATGTAATTCATATACAGGTGGCCCAAAAAATAATGCTACACCTGCGATCACTAATTTCTTCAATATACATCTGCAACATGTCATTGTTTTATGTCAATGGTTTAGAACATTCTTATTCCAACAAGATGATACCGTGATCATTGATTTTGAGTAATTTGTTTGGATCCTCGCCCATTTTTCCAAGCAATTCGTTTTCAAATTTGCCTATTTTTCAACAGTGGCAGTCATCGTAACACCCAGATATTCTCTCTCTCCAGCGTGTCATAGCAGACAACGGATAGACAATGAGATGTAACTCACATTGTCTTCCTTTCAAAGTTGAGCATCCTGCGCTTTGTCTCGATGGAGCTTATTCAATGGCACGCCGTACCGCAGGAATATTCGGTGTTCTGAATCACGGAGTTGAAAGAATAGCAAACTAAGAAATTACATTGCTAAAAAAATAGCCCTAATATCCAAACACCTCAATCATAATGAATGATCATGTATCATTTTGTTGGAAAAGAATGTTGGAATAAGAACCCCATGAAATAACATCCAATGATACTTTGGGGAATGATGTTGAAGAAATTAATGATCGCCAGTGGTAGCACACTTTCTGGGCCACCCTGTATAGCCGAAGGACATGCGTGATGTTTTGCTGTGCTGTGGCAGAATGCAAAGAGTCGCCTGCCTTTAAAGTGAACACCTTTGTACTCACCTGCCCCGCGCCAAGACGACCCCAATCCTACGGCCTCCACCCGACTGCGAGGCATCATAGATCCCCACCTACGACCCCACGCTGAAGATCGCATCAAATTGAGGTGCCCTGCAAAGGAAGGTTAAAAATCATAATGCAGTACCACATGTATGAGTACATGTACTTAAACACGGGTTAACATTGTGGAGCTACAATTTTTGAAAATGTCAAACTTGATATCTGAGCTACATAGTAGTGTTGAATTGACATATAAGCACCAAGGAATATAAAAGTTGAAAGTCATGCTGCCACTGGCAACATATCGGTGAATAAACAATTTACTCGGGTGGAGTACAAAATAGGCTAGATCCACACACAAGTAATCTATGGTGTCTGGGAGGAAATGGGAAAGGTGAAATCGTCAATCTGATACTTGAGCTGTAGATTTTCATTTTTTTAAAGCACTAAATATCATTTTGAAATACAATTTTTTAGGGCTTTATTTTAGATCCTGTCAAAGACAATGGTAAGCCATGAAGGATTACGAAGCTCAATCTGGAGACATTGTTAAACTCCTCAAGGAAAATGTCCTTGGGACTTGTCCGCCAAGGAACAGTTTGGTACCCTCCCCACCCACAACAGAAAACAAGGCGATAACCATAATATTCTTGCACAGTTTGGACCTTTGACCTTTTGTGACCTTCAGCTCCCTTTGATACATCACCCCAAGTTTGGTCACAATTGGGCAAAGGGGCAAAGTTATGTGCCATTAATACAAAACTTGCCCAAAAAACTTAACATAGGCCTCAAAAAGTCATTGACCCCTGCCAGTGACCTTTGAACTTGTGGTGATCTTCACATACTTCTACATTGAAAGTCTGTATGATTAATCTCCCATCCCAAGTTTGATTGAAATTGGAGCATTTAGCACACGTTATTCAAGTTTTTGTAAGCATAATGGACGGACAGACACCAAAGTGATCCCTTAGTCTCCCTCCAACCGCAGTGGGCTCCGACATTAAACGAGAGAAACAGCCTTACCTGTCCCATGTCGACAACATATCAACCATCCCTTTCCCTCTACTACTCGTTGTTGCACGCGTTGCCACGTCTGACGTGTCAAGTATAACCCCCGTCGGACTTGACTGATCGTTAGCGGCACGTTGAGCGGCGTGAACATGATCTCTCGACCTCGTCCAGCCTGAGCAGCCAGGAAAGGTCACAAACAACTTTATTATCACTCTTAAAGGTATATGCCCGCCAGACCTCACCAAAAATGCAAGAATTATAGAATATTTGCAGGATACCCTACCACTAATTAAAAAAAAATATATGAAATAAATGGATGCCTCTAAGAAAAATGCAGACTAAAAGCAGCATTTCTTACCTAATAATGTGTCAAAGTCACAAAAATTAACAGGAAATCCCCTCCCCCTAAAGGATCATTTCTGCCAAGTCTGGTCAAAATCCAATACTGCATTCAAAGGCAAGGTTCACCCTGACATCAAGTTGTTTAATAAAGCAGAGCAATGAGAGAAATATATTAATGAAAGTTTGGAGGAAATCCACCAAAGAATAGCAGAGTGATGAACTTACAAAGTTCAATTTGTGACGTCACATATGGACACCTCCCCATATCATGTAATATTAATCTCAATGAATGCCCACTTTTGTTGGTTCATGATATTGAATCTGTGTTTTTTCATAGAACACAGGATGAAATAAGTTGTAATATATATAGAATGCACCGTAACATCATAACAATTTTCCGAGAAAATGCACTTTATGGAATTTAATTACATGACAATGGGGGAGCTGCTCGCATGTGACGTCACAAATTAAAACTTTACACCTCATAACCTGTTATTCTTGGTGGATTTGCCAAACTTTCATTGATATGTTTCTCTCATTGCTCTGCTTTTATAAAACCCATTGATGTCAGGGTGGACCTTGCCTTTAACCCTTTGCGTGCAAATTTGCATCTGTCCACAATCATTACAATAAATTAAACAAAGTAATTATTTTTTTTTCCCTTTGTACATGAAGACACACAAAAGGCTAGTGTGCTTAAGTAACACCTATAGAAAAATTCATTTTCAATACCACAATAAGGAAAGCAGATTTCAAAGAAAAAATAAAAGAAGATTGTCATATTATCCCACTCAGAATAAAGTTAGCATGTAAAAGTTACAGAAGATGTCAATGTGAATTATTCCCATAATGCCCTTCTCCCAACCTGTCACCCCCTCAGCGGGCCAAATATGGGGCCACCCTGGGGTTGTCATGAAGAACAATTATTTATCACATATAGGGGTATCTACACACACATGTACTGGGCTAAAACTATTCTGGATCTAGAGAAGATGTTGAAAAATAACTTAGTTTTGGCCTTAAGGCCCAGCCCCTGGGCCCCCAGGGGGGCCAGGTTGTACCATTTTGAGGAACATTCAATCCCCTTTCCTAAGAATCATTCCGCCAAGTTTGGTCTCAACCCAATTCATCCCCTGAAGAAGATGAAATGTGAAAAGTTTACACACGATGGTGATTTAAAGTCCTTGTTGAAATCTGGTGTTGGTGTGTAAGAACACCGACAAGGACTAAAAAACACCATACTGTAAGTCAGGCCTGGTGTCGGGAGACCTCGAAAATCATGACATACTTCCGGAAGTTGGTGCTGAATCTGGTGTGAATAGCATCTGCTGAACGAGTACCGTGGTTGGTGTTTATGATTAAGTGTAATTGCCCATTCATGCAACACAAAACCACTAGAATTAGGAAATTCGTGACTCAAGTTCGGGTTGGCGTGGTCTTGGTTGTGTTATTGTAGAGCTGACATGCGCGTGTGTGTTGGCTATGGAGAAAAGCTTCACCATGCGACGTCAACCGCGGGAAGTACCTTTCCCCTTAAAAATTTACATAATTCACGCAATTGATATCAAACTCCATATAGGAATAACATTATTATTATTATTGCTTTGTCATCATTTCGGATGACAGGGACTAGAAAAGTGAACTTAAATCAGCTGTTACCCTCAGGCATCCAGTCCCCGGTAGTTTTCGATATGGATATGTTGACCACAACACCGGTTTTCACCCTTCTCTTGCGATGAAGTGCGTGGGTTCTTTTGACGCGCTGAGGTGTTTCTGTCTCAACACGGGAGCTCCGGCTTTACGTGCCTATCCGAGGGACGGGGTGGAGGATAAAGTACATAACTCACCTTCAGATTCATACAAGTTTTTTGGCGGCAGTATTGATTGGTGTCATTTATGAACTATTTGTTCATTTTGGGGCATCGGCGAACTTTCAGCCAACGCCATGAATCGCGCGTGACGTCACTCGTGTATGTGATCGACAGCAATCGGTTAGCGTCTGCTTAAACGAGCTCAGTGTTGGAGCTCAGTTAGCAGACGATTTGTTTCCTCATCAACTCAACACCGAAACTGGACGATGGACAAAAAGCAATCGCAATAGCTCACTCAATCCTTAGGTCAGCTGCTAAAAAGTCTACTTTACCTTCTCTTCAAGAAATTCCATCTATTCTATTCATGCTTTCATGGTAGAATGATTCGCCTCGAGAATTAGGTTCTTGACGTCCAGTCTCGCAATACACTTTGTTAAATTCTACAATAAAATAAATTTGTGCAGTAAATAGTGTTTATTATGCGTTGTAGGGCTGGTGTTTGAGAGTACTGATATTTTCTTTTTCAAAACCCAAGCCCATTTGATATCTTGTTATATTCCTATCAGCGCCCTCATTTTGAATAAGCCACTTAGTCCCACATGCAAGCTTTTATGTTGTGATATCATGCAGCTGTCACTGCTTGGTACAGAGAGGTTAACCCTAAAAGGGCTGGGGGGGGGGCAGATTCCTCCCCCCCCACCCTTTAGGGTTATACTCTCTGTACCAAGCAGTGACAGCTGCATGATACACAACATAAAGCTTGCATGTGGACTAAGGATCTGCCCACCCCCCCCCCAGACATTTTGCACAATAGTCTGCAACGCGCAAAGCAGTTGCCACAGGGCGTTTCATGATTTTTTCTCTCTTGAATCTCACTCTGCACGATCCTTAAAAACCAAATCTGGCGACGTCCGGGTAAGCGGTTCCGAAGTTACATAACATTTGTACTTGCATGTCACCCCAAAAATCGCTCAAAAATGGGATTTTGTGTTTAAATACAAATTGTGTTTTCAGCCAGAATTCATAAATGTATGATTATTTTTACTTAACTGCTTGAAATGAGTTTATTTCGTGCTATTTACAATCGCAAAAATGCCCCCGACAAATTTCATTGAAAAAACAAAGAAATACATAAGTACTTAAACTAGAAAACGTCAATGACGTAGCGCTCATCCGGCATCTCGCAACATCATTATACCGAAATTTCATGTGGTACAATTATACTGGTGAAAAGATTAAAATTTGATGTCCCAGAACGAACATGAATATAAAAAAATTCGAGTGAGAAAAATATTAGTTTCATGCCCTGGAAGGGACATGAAAAAAAAAATAATATAAAAAAAAATAATAATAACTACATGAGATTATATGATGATGCATCCCCCGATCCTTCCAGGGCTCCATACGATTTTTGTTGTTGGAGAAAAAGCACATTTGAAGTGAATCAAATAATAGGTACTTGATATGAATAAGAACTGAAATAAATTTGTTTATTGGAATAATATTGGCATAAATTACCATAATAATTAATGCAGCAACAGTTAAAAAATTCTGGGTAGAAGTTTAGTGTACCAAGCTTAGCTTACAGATAAAGCAAACTAAACAAAAATTGTTGAGAAATGAATGAGAAAAGCATTTTTTTAATTTATTTTGTGATTGAATAATAATTGCATAATTGATTAATTTTAATTTGCATAATTTATTAATTTCACTAATTTTGTGTTAGAAGTCTTGAAGCCCGCCACCTAGCCCTATCAGATCAAACAAACAGAATGAAAATCGCTCAAGAAATGTGAGAGAAGAAGCATTTTTTGTTATTTTTGGAATTAATTGCATAAATACCGATAATAATTGAGTATAATTTTCAAATTCTGTGTAAAAGTTTAATGTGCAATAACTCAGGCCCTACAAAAAAGTAATCACAATTAAAATTGTTGAGAAATGAAGGAGAAGAAGCATTTTTTGTGATTCGAAAAATTTGCATAAATTTGCATAATGATTAAATTTTAAAATTGCATAATTGATTAATTTCAAAATTTGTGCAGAAGTCTTGAAGCCCCCTCCACCGTAGCCCTATCGATCAAACAAACAGAATGAAAATCGTCAAGAAATGTGGAAAAGAAGCAATTTTTGTTATTTGGGGATAAATTTGCATAAATACCATAATAATCAATGGAGTATAATTTCAAAATTCTGTGTAGAAGTTTAATGTGCATAACTCAGCCTACCAAATAAAGCAATCAAAATCAAAATCGTTTGAGAAATGAAGGAGAAGAAGCATTTTGTGATTCGAATGAAAATTTGCATAAATAAAAAAATATAAGAATTTCATGATTCTGTGTAGAAATTTTAAATCCCCATCCCTAACCTATCAATACGAAACAATCAGATCAAAATCGGTTGAGAAAAGACGGAGAAGAAGCATTTCAAAACTGTGGACGGACGCCAACGCCATGGCATAAGCTCATCGGGCCCTTCGGCCGGATGAGCAAAAAACAATAAAAACATAGGAAATCAATTTTGATTCCGGATATTTTCAGTAAACTTGCTAAGAACACTAAAAAGAGTGTCTAGACCCAAAAATTAGCATTTGGGAGCTTAATTAGTGATTTGCAGCAAGGCAGCTTAATTATGATTTTACACATAAATTAGCATAATTAATTAATAGATTAATTATACAGTCTTGTAGATTATGTGAGGGCAACGTGCGTGTTGATTTGCGCACCGATTCGCGCGGTCGACGGCCAAGATCTCAGCCCAGCCTGATAGGGTTAAACAGTACAGAAGTTTATAGTCTTATCTGCAGCAAAAAAACAAACAAACAAAATGATTAGCTGAAACTTAATAGATGCATTCAAGATTGTACGGACTACAGAGATCGTACGATAAGTCTACAGGCTTACAATTTTAAAAAAATTGTCAAACTTCACTCTGAAGCAAATCGTAAAGGCTACAATGTTCTTAGAGAGCCTGTGAAATCAACAAATTTACAGTCAAAGCTTGTCGGATTTTCATTCAGTAGCCCCAGTGTACCATTTATGTCATTACATTGACCGTTATGCACTTACTTTTAATTACAACATCATGTAGGCATCTAAGGCCAGGTTTGATGGGGACGAAGAATTCAAGAAGCGAGCCTACAACATGGTTGTGAGACTACAGGCACATGAGCCCGATATCATCAAGGGCTGGCAGCTCATATGTGACATCTCAAAGAGAGGTAGGATTGATATTTGATCTAAACCTCATTCGATTATCATGGGTAAAAGATCGTGGATAACATGATATATTGCCTAAGTTGATGAACAGATTTGTGATGAATTTCTATTTCAGGCTTAAATTGACAGTACACCTTGTATGGCTGTTATCAAAACGTGGTCAAAACAGTGTTGCTTTCTGTAGAGCCTCTTGTAACTAGATCGGAAGATTCAAGGTGTTGATTGTTTATAAATAATATTTTTGGTGGGCAGTGTTTTGACAGAGTTGTTATATTTGTTCCTAATTACACTAAATGCACCACTGCTCTTGATACCACAAGTTTAATAGTTTAGCAGTTTAATGAACCGCATGGAGGTCTCTCTTCTATTCCCACCTCCCTGTTTACCTTTATGATTACAGGCATTAGCACTCGTGTGCTTAGTATTCATAGCTATGGGGATTTCATAAGCGTGCCTCTGGCGATATTTTAAAATAATCGTGAAATCATTATCGAGTATTCAATACTTATTCAACATCAAATGCTTTTGATATTATCAAAATATCGCCCAGCACTAAATTGATTGATTAACTGGGTTGATTGGTTGATTACTGGTTGATTGATTAGTTTGATATTAATTGAGTGCTTGATTGCTTGATTGATTGATTGATTGATGGATTGATTGATTGATTAATTGATTAATTGATTAATTGATTGATTGATTGATTGATGGATTGATTGATTGATTGATTGATTTACTGAGGGAGGGATTGATTCATTGATTGATTGTTGATTGATTGATTGATTGATTGATTGATTGATTGATTGATTGATTGATTGATTGATTGATTGATTGATTGATTGATTGATTGATTGATTGATTGATTGATTGATTGATTGATGGATGGATTGATTGATTGATTGATTGATTGATTGATTGATCGATCGATTGATCGATTGATTGATTGATTTGTCCTTTGATTTGACTTGATTTGAATAAATATGATTGATTGTGAGTTGGATGCCCTGCAGGTGGAGATCTTTTGGAATTGTATGTCTGCTTATCACCAAATAAAGCAATTTCTGTTGTTATGCGTGGAATGTGGATATTCAAATACTATGATTTGTAAATATTCAAAAAGTTTTGCTTTGTTTTATTTTAAGTTAGATTAAAAATGCAAAAGCTCACTAATATGCTTTCATCAAGATACATTGGAGTTCTCCATATAGCACATAAATGATCTCCATGCTTCCGTTACACAACAAAGTTTGGTAAACAATAAGCCAAATGCCTAAATGTCATTCTTGAGAACCTATAGGAGATATTGCAATAAGTGGCTTATTCAAAATGAGGACAGTGATAGGAATATAAGAAGATAATCAAATGGGCTTGGGTTTTGAAAAAAAATATCAGTACTCTCAAACACCAGCCTCTACACCGCATAATAACACACTTTTACTGCCCAACTTTGTTTTCATTGTAGAATTCAACAAAGTGTATGCGAGACTGGACGTCAAGAACCTAATTCCTCGAGGCGAATCATTCTACCATGAAAGGATGAACAGAATAGTGGAATTTCTTGAAGAGAAAGGTAAAGCAGACTTGTTAGCTGACCTGACCTAGAGGAATGAGTGAGCTATTGCGATTGCTTTTTGTCCATCGTCCAACGTCCAGCGTTCTTCATGCAATGGGTGATTTCAAGTTCGGTGTTGGTGTTGGTGTTGAGGAAACAAAATCATCTGCTAAACTGAGCTCAACACTGAGCTCGGTTTCAGCAGACGATACCGATTGCACTATCCATCACATAACAACGAGTGACGTCACGCACGATTCATGGCGTTTGCTGAAATTTACGCCGATGGCCAAATAAATGGACAAATATTACAAAAATGACACCAACTCAATACTGCCTGCCAAAAAACTTGTATGAATCTGAAAGGCAAGTTATGTTTCTCTATTCCTATATGGCAGTTTAATATCAATTTGGTGAAAAATGGAAACTTTTAAGGGGAAAAGGTACTTTCCGCGGTTTCCACTGCACGGTGAAGCTTTCTCCATAGCCAACACACACGCGCATGTCAGCTCTGCCAATAACAAGACCAAGACCAAATCCAAGACCAAACTTGAAGTCACGAATTTCGTAAATCCCTAGCAGCCATTCCACGTAAATGTCACGCGAGTCACGCATGTTTCATGTCACACAAGTGGTGAACAAGGGTATAGATCAAAACCAAGAAAATATTGGAAACGAATCCAATACTTGATCAAGTAAATCAATCATCTATACCCTGACATGTGACTCATAAGACACAGCATGCGTGACTCGCGTGACACAAGTATAGAATGGCTGTTAGGGTTTAGTGTTGATGAATGGGAAAATTACACGTTAATCACCAACACCAACAACGATACTTGGTTCAGCAGAAGATATTCAACACCAGCTTCAACACCAACTTCCGGAAGTACGTCATAATTTTCAAAGTCAACCCCGACACCAGGCCTGACTTCAAGTACGGTGTTTTAGCCCTTGTTGGTGTTCTTACAACACCAACAACCAGGAACTGGAACTTTTCACATTTTCATCATCTTCCTTAGGGGGCATGATTGGATTTAGACCAAACTTGGCAGAAATGATCCTTAGGTGAAAGTGGATTGAATGTTCCTCAATTGATACACTTACCCCCCCCCCCCTTCCAGGGGCCCAGGGGCAGGGTTCAGAATGGCCAAAACTAAGTAATATTCAAACATCTTCTCCAGATCCAGAAATAGTTTTAGCCAACTCACATTGTGTGTAGATACCCCTATATGTGATAAATAATTGTTCCTCATGACAAACCCCGGGGTGGCCCCATTTTGCCCCTGAGGGGGTGACAGGTTGGGGGAAGGGCATTATAGGAATAATTCTCATTGACACCCACTTAAACTCTTTGCATGCTAACTTTATACTGAGGGGATAATAATGACAATCATTCTTTTCATCTTTTCTTTGAAATATGGTTTCCTTATTGTGGTATTGAAAATGATAGTTTTTCTATAGGTGTTACTTAAGCATACTAGCTTTTTTGTGTCTCCTGTACAAAGGGGAAGGAGAAAAATAATTACTTCTTTTGTTCAATTTAATTGTATGATTGTGCACAGATGCAACATTTGCACGCAAAGGGTTAAAGGCAAAGTCCACCCTGATATCAAGTGGGTTTTAATAAAAGCAGAGCAATGAGAGAAACATATTAATGAAAGTTTGGCAAATCCACCAAAGAATAACAGAGTTATGAGGTTTCAAAGCTTTAAATTTGTGACGTCACATAAGAGCAGCTCCCCCATTGTCATGTAATATAAATTCCATAAAGTGCCATTTTCTCAGAAAATTGATAATGATGTTACCTCTGCGTTCAATATATAATTAGAAACATTATTTCATACATGTTTCTATGAAAAAACCACATTCAATTATCATGAACTAATAAAAAGTGGCATTTCATTGAATTAATATTACATGACATATGGGGAGCTGCTCATATGTGACGTCACATAATTAAAATTTTGAAAGTTCATAACTGTTCTATTCCTTGGTGAATTTCCACCAAACTTTCATTAATATGTTTCTCTCATTGTTCTGCTTTTATCAAAACCAACTTGACATCAGGGTGAACCTTGCCTTTAAAATTCAGTATTGGATTTTGACCAAACTTGGCAGAAATGATCCTTAGGGGGAGGGGATTTCCTGTTAATTTTTGTGATTTTGAAAACCACATTATAAGTAAGAAAATGCTGCATTTTTTGTCTGCATTTTTCTCTAGAGCTTCCATTTATTTCATTTTATTTTTTTAGATTAATGGTGGGGTATTCTGCAAATGATACACCAGGCACTACCTCGGGGTACCGCATTGGGTAGCTCCCTCTTGTGTCCCAAAATGCATTTTCTTCGGTTATAATCACTGAGATCAGTGGTTAATATGCAGAGGCTGCACAAATGCACAACAAAATGACAAACTTACGAAAAGTGGGGTAAAAATGAAGTTATTTTCACACTTCAAACATATATTTTACACAGTTTTGTAACCCAAGGCACAGCGCAAAAAAAAAAAAATGATAATAATTCAACAAAATGGCGGATTTCTAGTTGGTACCCCAGGGTACCATTTATGTCATCAAATATTCCTATAATTCTTGTATTTTTGGGGAGGTCTGGCGGGCATATGCCTTTAAAGGTGAATAATAGAAGTTGTTTGTGACCTTTCCTAGGCTGCCTAGAGCTGGACGAGGGTCGGAAGATCATGTTCACCCCCGACTCTAAGGTGCCGCTAACGATAGTCAAGTCCGATGGGGGTTATACATATGACACGTCAGACGTGGCAACGCTGCAACAGCGAGTAGTAGAGGAGAAAGGGGAATGGTTGATTTATGTCGTCGACATGGGACAGGTAAGGCTGTTTCTCTCGTTTATTTTTTGTTAGGGTGGTGAAGGGTACTAGGACTATTCCTTGGAGGGCAACTCCCCCCAAGGACAATTCTCCTTGAGGAGTTTAACAATGTCTCCAGAGTAAAAAAAAAATCTGAGTTGTCCTCGGCGGAGTTGTCTTCCATGGGAGTTGTCAGGTGGGAGTCGTTCCTGGGAGAGTTGTCCTCTGGAGTTGTCTTCTGGGGGAGTTGTCAGGTGGGATTTGTCCCTGGGGAGTTGTCTTGGGGGGGGGGAGGGTTAGGGGGGAGTTGTCAGGTGGGAGTTGTCCCTAGGGGAGTTATCCTCAGGGGAGTTGTCTTCTAGGGGGAGTTGTCAGGTGGGAGTTGTCCTTGGGGGAGTTGTCTTCTGGGGGAGTTGTCAGGTAGGAGTTGTCTCTGGGGGAGTTGTCCTCGGGGGAGCTGTCTTCTGGGGGAGTTGTCAGGTGAGAGTTGTCCCTGGGGGAGTTATCCTCGGGGGAGTTGTCTTCTG
>JZLH01S0614170.1:526-13143 GCA_001188425.1 Eucidaris tribuloides
AAGAAGTCATTTGGAGCATTTTTATTTTTTGACGCGCCCGTACGCGCATGTGGAAACGCGCGCGCGCAAGTGGTTTAGACCAAAAGATGACCCATGACCTGAACTTGACCCTTGCCAAGTTTGGTAGTTTTATTCGACCGCCGGCTTGAGATATTGCAAATATAGGTTAACTCTAGCTTTTTCACAAATAACGTCATAGATGACGTCACTGATGGTCTATGACATTGACAAGACTACCATGCCGAGGTATTGACATGGGACATAACTATGCTAAGTTACAAGACTAATGCTGTTGTCATTCTTGAGATATCGTCTGAACAAAAAGTGACCAGAAAGAAACACAAACTAGACTTTAATTCGTCATTAAGACGAATTGGTGATCCGCGTAAACGCTACATTCATTAAATGTTTAGCACATGCGACCAACCATCTAAATCAGGTATCATTACTTTCTGAAACATGTCCCGCATCACTTGAAATTCTCCATCAAACATTTATTCAACATTCGACGTGCGCGTACGCGTTCGTCCAGACGCGCGCGCTTTTATAATTAGCACCTGGGATGACCTTTGACCTGAAGTAAATGTGTACTAGGTTTGAATATATTTCTCGACTCCTGTCATGAGATATTGGTGAAAAACAATTTTTCTTTATGGCGTAATAGATGACGTCACAACAATTTGGCATGGAAAGGAATGTACGGAATGATATCTCCGCATGATAGACTATCAGAATAAGCAATACAAAGCAGGGGTCATCGATAATTCCAGAGAGCTACGACAAACTTAAGAATTAAAATTTAACGCGCGCGTACGCAGTCGTCGTGACGCCCGCACGCATATGATTAGCATCAGTGATGATGTTTATCCTGAAGTTACTGTGTGCCAAGTTTTGTCACCTTACTCATCTCCAGTCATGAAATATGGACAAAACTTGTTTTTAGTTTGTGACGTCATAGATGACGTCAGAAGAATTTGTCATAGAAAGTGATATCTAAAACCTTATCTACGCATCATAGGCTATAAGAATAAGCAATAAAAAGTAGGGGTCACCGTTAATTCTAGAGAGTTATGAGCGATTTAAAAATGCCGCAAATCACTACGCGCGCATGCGCGCGCATTTACGTTTTTAGGACTTGTAAGCGATATTTTGGGTACAGCTGGTCGGGAAAGGGTTTCTAATTGATGTAGAATTCAGTCAGACATCCAAAACTATCGAAAACACGACGGTATTCGGTCGGGAAAGGGGTGCGCGCGAAAAAAACGCGCGCGTACGCGCTCGCACCAAAATGCTCCAAATGACTTGAACACGTATAGATCTGTCAATAAGAAGTAATTTGGAGCATTTTTGCATTTTACGCGCCGTCGTGACGCGCACGCACCGAGAGTTGGTCCAAAGTTGACCCTTGACCTCAACTTGACCTTTGCCAAATTTGGTTGTCTTAGTGTCCGCCGGCTCGAATATCGCAATGTGGCTAAGACTAACTTTTGGCTTTGACGTCTATAAATGAGTCACAGCTGCTCTATCACATTGACCGGATTTTCATGCCGAGATATTACATTGAGACATAACTATGCTAAGTTACAAAATTATTAACGGTTATCGTTCTTGGGATATCGTCTGACAAAAATTACCAGAATATACATGAATAAATTAAGATTCTGACAAACTCTTAGAGTGTATCCGCGTTTACGCGGATCCACCAAAAGACAAAGTAACGAAAAAGATTTATCGTACAAACTCTAGGGTGATCCGCGTTTACGCGGATCACCAAAAACAAACAAAGTAAGAAAAAAATTCGTACAAACTCTATGGTGATCCGCGGTTACGCGGATCACCGATAAATAAAGATTCTGACAAACTCTATGGTGATCCGCGTTTAAGGCGCGTTCACATATCCTACGAGAAATCGAGCCGGTTTTCTTAGCGCGATATCGCCCTAATCAATTTAGCGCATTTTCTATGGACGTGTTCACATATGACTCAAGAAACCGCCTCGGTCTAAATGAAATCGCTGACCAGAGCAATTTTTCTTGATTTTCCGCGGCGATAAAAATGGGCATTGTCCAGTCAACATTGAATGAAAAATAAATGTACGCAGTTGGGCGTGGCCTCTCAGGTAAAGCCGTTTTCATTTCTTTTTACAGAACGCACGCGAGAAACACTTCAGGAGAACCCACTTGCGTCATTGCAAATAATCCCAGTTATTAACTTTGGTACAATACAATTTTCACATTACTTATAGTAACTTTAATTACACGTTATGCGTTTAATTGTTATACTTAACCTTAGTCACACGTTAAACCTTCAAACAATGTAATTTTGAAGTTGTAATTATGCTATATACATGAGGTATATTGACGGGCTGTTGTGTAAATTGTGAGCTAATTACCTGGTAACGGACTGCGCCCAATTAATTAGCCCAATTTAACATGTGCAGACAATAATTATAAACAAATCCACGATGGCATTATCTACCAAAACCGAGATCCTTATTGCAGAGGTGCAGAAGCACCCGATATTGTACGATTGTTCAGTGATGAATACAAGAACAACACAAAGAAAAGCATATTGTGGGAGGAGATTGGCAACACTGTTGGAATGTCAGGTAAGCCAGATGTAATTATATACATATATATTTTAAATAAAATATATAATCTAACCCCGGGAATCTAACGTGGTACTTAGATCTCTAACCTTATAGTCTGTGGTAATTCGTTAACAATTAACGTTGGATCTTTCTAATTAGATATCATCCTCATCAAAATCCATCTCGTTAACAGATTTCAATTCAGAGACAGACCGGACCATTATAAACTGACCCTCAAGCCTTAGGCTTAGGTTACTGGTTTGGGCAAAAAACCCTGGTCACGTTACCATGCAGTATTGTTTAGTAAATAGTCTTAATCTTGAGAAATGACGTTAGAATCTTGATTTAAAAAAAAAGCTTTTACTCCCGCCCGACCGGTTTGCTTCTTACTAACTGCACAGCCTTTTGTAACATTAGAATGTAACGTTGGTTGTTACGGCACAAATTGTCGCCGGCGACAATCTATGACGTGGGGACAATTTGTGCCGTCGGGTTTTGAACAAATCGGCACAGATTGTCGTCGGCGACAATTTGTGACGCTCTTGCTGATCCCAATTTTTTACCTCACTGGCGACAGTTTGTGCCATGAAAAAAAAAAA
This sequence comes from Eucidaris tribuloides, assembly GCA_001188425.1. Classification (NCBI taxonomy): domain Eukaryota; kingdom Metazoa; phylum Echinodermata; class Echinoidea; order Cidaroida; family Cidaridae; genus Eucidaris; species Eucidaris tribuloides. The sequence continues at coordinate 3,716 of JZLH01S0614170.1, forward strand.
AAACTAGCTGCACAGATTGTCGCCACCGTGGCAAATTGTCGCCACTCACTAAATATATGTGTCTGTTTGTATATATGTTCGTATGTGTATTTGTGTGTCAGTGTCTGTGTTTGCTTTTGTGTCTAATCGTGTGTTAGCCTTTTGACAAGGCATTGTGGGTGTGGATTGTCCCTCACGCCTTTTAGCCTCTGAGCAGCAGTTGTATCCCGTGCGCCTAAAAAGAGACTAATTAGTTAGCGCGGTTAGTCTCGTTCCAGGCGCTAGTGGGGTATTGCGCTGATGGGGGAAATTATTAAGCCCTGAGGCCTTGATCAAAGGCTAATCGTGTGTCTGCTTGTGTCTGTGTCTTCGTGTTTTTGTGTTTGTGTGTCTGTATCTGTATGTCTGTGTGGGTCTGCATGTGTCTGTGTGTCTGTATATGTCTGTGTGTCTCTGAGTGTGTATCTGTAGCCTGTAGGTGTCTGTGTATTTTTCTTTGTTTGAGTCTGTGTTTGTCTGCTTGTATGTCTGTGTGTCGGTGTGTGTTCGTCTGTGTTTGTCTGTCAGTATGTGTCTGTGCATTTGTATCTGTGTGTGTGTCTGTGTATTGTGTGTGTCTGAATGTGTCTTTTAGTGTGTCTGTGTCAGTGCATGTGTGTCTGTGTCGGTGTCTGTGTGTCTGTATGAGTCTGTGTATTTTTCTGTGTATGAGTCTGTGTCTGTGTGTATCTGTATGTCTCTGTATGTCCGTGTGTGTCTGTCTGTCTGTATGTATTGTCTGTGTATCTAATTGTGTCTGTATGTCTCTGTGTCTGTCTGTGTGTGAGTCTGTCTATTTGTCTGCTTGTATGTGTGTGTGAGTCTGTGCGTTCGTCTGTTTGTCTGTGTCTGTGTGTCTGTATATGTCTGTGCGTCTTTATGTGTCTGTGTGTGTCTATATGTATCTAGTCTGTATGTGTCTGTTTTTGTGTCGGTGTGTTTGTGTCTGTGAGTCTGTTTATATGTCTGTGTCTGTATCTGTGTGTCCTTGAGTGTCTGTCTGTGTGTTGGTGTGTCTGCATGTTTGGCTGTCTAACTGTATGTCTGTATGTGTCCGTGTCTGTATGTGTGTACGCGTCTGTTTGTCTGTCTCAGTTTGTCTGTGTCTGATTGTGTCTCTGTGTGTACGTATGTCTTTGTCTGTGTGTCTGTTTTTGTCTACGTCTGTCTTTGTCTGTGTTTCTGTGTTTGTGTCTGTGTGCATGTATGTATGCGTCTATTTACATGTATCTGCCTGTGTGTCTGTATGTGTCTGTGTCTGTTTGTATGAATGTGTCTGTTTGTGTCTCTGTGTCTGTGTTTGTTTTTGCACGTCTGTGTCTGTATGTGTGTGTCTTTGTGTTTCAGCATGTTTTATGTCTGTTTTTGTCTATGTGTGTGTGAGTTGGTAGTTGGTGTGGTGTCAGAAAGAGGATGATGTACAGAGTGTATGGTGTGTATTTGGTTGTATGTGTTTGCGTAAGCTTGTGTGTGGTTGTGATTGTGAAGCAGACACACAAACACAAAGACATACACATAAAATCAGACACAGACACGCGCACACACACACACACACACACACATACCATCACACCACACAAACTCAAACACCTTCACACACACACACACACACACACACACACGCATATACACGCACACACACACACACACACACACACATACACACAACACACACACACACACACACACACACACACACACACACATACACGTACACGCACACACACACGCAAATACACACATACGCACACACCAGAAGTGAAGTATTCGTACTGTCTCCCCGGGTACGAAATTCAGTTCCCGTACCCATGATCTTCCCTGTATCCATGGTCTTGTATCCATACCAATGTAATCGAACATAAACACAAACACAGAACACACATATAAAACCACTCACACTGTACATACAAACACAAATACACACATATGCACATTCAGGCACTGTTTTACACTCTCAGTAATCTCACAATATTTCACATGTTCAGACATATTTTTAAATTCTATAGCCTCTTAATCACAAATCAGTAACAATATTATTATCTTATTTTATTATCAATCAAACAAAGTCAAAAGTCACATTCTTTATTAATATTTTTCATATCAAACTCTCATATAATAATCAAACTGAAAGCACTTAAAATGCGAAACAATGTCAATGTTTATCTGTGCAAGGAATGAAAATAAACATTATCTACATGACATGCAATGCAACCCTTTTCATTTTGAAATGTGTTTAACAATACGTTTGACAATAGTAGTTTGGCTGCTTGTTCATGATGGGTATACCACTATGCCTCCACTCTCCCACCCCAGTACAATAAATACGAAACATTTGGTGCATTTACTGCACTGATAAACCAAGTTGATAAAAAATATTCTTTACCATAATATTGATCACAATCAGACCTATGGTACATATTTCAAGAGGTTAATCACTGGATTGATTCACACCTCTTGGCCAAATGATGAATTGAAATGCATTAAGAAGAAACTATTTGTATCCTATGTTATCATGACTGGAGTCACAAGCAAATCTTTTCCATTTTTCTTGACAGTTATCCTTATAAAGTGTATTTGTTTATATTGTGTCAATTAATGTATATCTCCTATTTCTAATCAAATTTGGATATTTCACTTCCTTTCTCTTCTCTATTACACCACTGCAAACAATATCAAGCTTGAATAATCAAATAAATTAATTCTCCACTTGTAGTGTACAAAAGTCCTCTCTCACCAAATCTTCAAGAAAACAATAAGTGATCTTCAGCATCCAGTCAAAATGAAATCATAACTCTAATTGGTGACCCTCTTTCTGACTTTTTTTCTAGTGAAATTGTGAATTTTGCAGATGTCCCTGTGTATTGTCAGTGGAAGATAGAATTAGTTGGTCACCCAGTCAAACCACCATGCAATCTCTCGATGGTGAGAATTAAATCTGGACCTTTGAATTCCAATATCTGAGGTAACAGCAATCGCTCAAGAATTCATAATTGGTCGCCTTGATGTAATTGTTATGATTTGTATAACAAGATTACCACATTTTCTTAACCTTCATGAATCTTGCTTCCTTCTCTTCAAGAGTTTTCTGGCGTATATCTTACATCCATGGGCAAGTTTTTAATCTGAAAGCAAAAAAAAAAAAAACACAAATAAAATTTATACAATATGATAATATCACGAGAAACATATCAATTACCTTCTTTACACTTTTTCATAATTATTTCCAATAAAACTGAGAAAGTTTGTGTTAAGTAATGATGAAATCACTTCAACCCAATCAATTTTTCATCATGAAGTACTTCAATTTATAATGCTGCGTCAATCTAGATGTTTTTGTTAGATTTCAATATCAGCTCCTCTTGGAGTTTACCCCTGTAAATAACTTGTCTATCTCAGTTGGATATTATTGACAAACCTACAACTTACTTGTCAAAGAACCCTAAATGGATTTTAGCAAAATGATGACACGTACATGCAAATGCAATTTGATGGATATTTCTTGATTCCCCCCTACAAATACCAAGAAATTACAGACAGACGCCAGATGTCACGCAGTATTAAAGTCGGATGACTTAACAAGAGTCAAGGGGGCAAAATGATCACCTTAGGTCTTGCAGACTCTTTGTGGTGCCAATAGAAAAACAAACATCAGTGATACATAGATTGTTGGATCCTGATATCTGAACACCAACGGAGCAAAAATGAACCAGTTGAAAATCTTTGCATCCCCTTGTCATACATGCAGTAGCTTTATTTGGCCTAGTTAAGCTAAATGCTAACTTCCATTTTTATAAAAACAATGTGATAGCCATAACATGTCTCGCCCTAGTATGTAAACCTTAACATTATTTGACCTAATCATGTAACCTTAACTAGTTATTATCCATGTAGGGACATATACCATCCAAGTTAGAAAATGGAAATAAATAATAATTTGAGGACCTGAATTTTTAACTAGATGACCACATTCATGAATCTTGCTTCCTCCTCTTGAAGAGTTTCCTGATGTTACATCCATGGTCAAGTCTTTAATCTGTAAGCAAAACAAAAGACAAATTAAATTTAAATTCTATCATAATACGCAAAACGTATAAATTACCTTCTATTAAAGTGTTTTATATTCATTTAAAGTATATTATATTCCTAAATATTGTAATAAAAGTGAGAAAGTGTTTGTGAATTAATGATCAAATCACTTTACCCCATTCAATTCTTCATCATTGATTACTTACCTTTCAAACTTTATTTGTTTGAGAGTACATTTTACAATTTTTGTTAATAATATGAAAGGTGGATTTCAATACTAGGTAGGCCTATATTTGCTTAACTGAGAACAAACCATCATTCTCAATTGGATAAAATTGAAAAATCTACAACTTATTTGTCAAAGTTCAATGGAAGAACAATTCTTTGGATTATTTTTTCCAATGACAGGACAAGTACATTCAATTTGATGGATATGTTTTTATTCCATCACTAAAGGCAGTTATAGTTAAAGATTATATATTTAAGGCACTAATGTTGGATTTCATTTAATAAAACATATAAATTATAAATAAAGAACACTTTTAATTTGTGAAATCATTTAACAAAAAACTTGTGTTCCTTTTAACCAAATTTTTCATCATAAAATTCAGTTGGTTTGTTTTCGGGGCCTAAGTTTAAATTTATTGCCTTGAGTTAGAAATAAATCTGTGTTCAATATAAAGGGAGTTCTCTATAGTGATATTAATAAGAAAAAAAATCACTTTCACATTAAGTTAAATACATAACAATTTTATGTTACATTTCCAGGGGAAAAATACATAGTGCACAGGATGATTTTACCCCCAAAGGGCAAAAGAGCCACCAAAGTTTGCAAAAAAGTGCCTGTAAATTGTATGAGGGTTCATTACAAAAAGAGCATCTGGAATGCACTGAACAGAAACAGTAAACCTGAAAGGAAAATTTAACTTTTTTCCCTGTACATTTCAAATACGTGTACAATCAATTATACATGTATTTTACAGTGCACTACAGCTGTATACATGTATTACATTTTTGTATTCAGTCATGAATGCCCAGGTTATGAAAAACTAAAAGCAGTGCAAAAGTGTTAATTATTACAGGCAATCTGTAGCACACTTTTATGATCACTATGAAAAACTTACTAATACTGTCTAATCTCTGGAATATAGGCCTAATACATGTAGTAATAATTACTGGAATGTTAAATAGTTACTAGAGAAGAACCTATCAAATAATTTCACATTCAATTAATAAATCAGCATTTTTGTTTATTCATTTTCTAAAAGGCATTTTTATTTTGAGTTGAATTTTTCATTTGTTGTGTGATTAATGTTGCTCATTGAATTTAATTTTAACACAGCTGTCAAACTACATGTAGTTTCATCTAGTGAAAAATAGATACAAGGAGAAAGCATCAAACCAGTTCATTCACTTAGTTCCGGATTTACTTTGTCAAGCAGTAATTTATTCGAGACGACGATTAAACACGAGACTCAAGTTAGTCCTAGATTTAAACTACATGTACCATTAAAAAGGGTTGAACATTAAAAAAAAGGTTGAACATCTAAATTTCAAATCAAACCTTGCTTGCTTGCTTGCTCGGTACGTTTGTTGCCGACAGTTTGTGACTTCCGTGATTGATTTACACTTTTTACAGTCAGCGCGAGTTAATAAACAGATAAGATAGAGTCTAGTTGATACAGGTTTACCAACACGGGATTTTGATTTTATCAATTCACAATGAAATGATATACAGTTAAAATTAAATCTAATGTAATATTCCAACATACTGTACTTGTACTAGTTAAATTACTCATGATCATTTTACTCGATTGGTTTGAAAGTCGCTTTTCCGTGCATCTGTGCATTGGCTGCATTTCTTCGCGACACTGAACTAGCAACTTATTCGTTCAATCTAAAATAATTCCAAATGTTTACTTTCATTACATTCAGAGATATTGTTTTTGGCCGACTTCTAGTGTACGAATCACACACTGAGACTGAGAGGAAGCTCATACTTTACTCCAGCTAGCAGTAGCACTCTACTCGCTCTCGCACGGGACAACGTCAGCCTGGCATGCCCCAAGCTCTGGCTGGTATAGAGCATGAACGTCGCTCGCACGCACGCATGTATATGTATCTACGTACAATTTCTACATAGACTGCGGTGATTATCGGCTTTGAGACTTTTAACGACTTGAGTAAATGTTTACAACTCCTTTAAAAATAATCAAAATTTTAAGATTAACAAAATATACGTACCTGGCATGTCGTCCTCGTTACTTAGGGAAGTCATCTACGCACAGTAGGCATGTTGTTGATTTCATACATTGTTGAGAAACGCTTAATTTGAGATTTTGATACGTCTCTTGCTAAAAAGTTTCGCCGAATGTACGCCATTTTTCAGATTTTTTTTTTGTTCGCGGGGATCGGATCGAGGATTGAGATGCCACGCCCAACCGCGTGACGTCTTTATCTTATTCAATGTTGATTGGACAATGTCCACTTTATCGCCGCGGAAAATAAAGAAAAATCGCTCTCGTGAGCGATTTCATGAAGACCAAGGCGGTTTCGTGTACACACCCGTAGAAAATGAACTAGATAAACTGGAGCGAATTGTTGCCATGGAAAACCGGCTCGATATCTCGGAGGATATGTGAACAGGCTCAGCGGGACGACATCTTTTCATGATTATGTAAATAAGATTGAGGTGAAGATTAGTTGGGTGATCATGATGTACAGTGCGTATCAAAAAACGCAACCAAATTTAATATCATTTTTTGAAGATTGTGTTAGCTTTACACCAAAGTGAGTTGTAACATATCTTCTCTTTCCAATGATATCTTATTTATGAATACATGGTCATGGATGGCTGAGTAATCATTGTTTTTGGACACTGGGGCAAAGTGGACCTGGGACCAACTTCTGGACATTGCCAGAATCATGGCATGTTCTTTGAAATTAACTAAACAGAATGGAATAATGAAATTAATCATTACAACTTTACCATTGTCTTCTCTAGGATGTCTCTCTGTAAACATATTAACATCCCACTCCCTTAAACTTGGCCCTCATTCCACCCCCCCCCAACACACACACGCAATTCATTTCCACACAGAGATTAGCTCGTTTCTCCATCTCACGCACAGCCCTGTGAATCATTGGGGTCTGGTGGCGTAGAGCACCAAACTAGAGCAATGTAATGTGTGTATGATTTTGGGGGTGTGGGGGGGGAATCTTAAGAACAACGTGTTCACGACCCCTCAACCTGACATTGCTGTGACAAAGAACATTCTGACCGGAACGTGGAGTTTTCCAACGTACATGGTTGTACCGAAAACCTCTCATCGAATTGTGAATTTCGCCATGCAAACATTTAAGTCTTATAACAATTGATGAGTTTGATATTCGCCACCAGGCCACAATGATTCGTAGGGCTGTGCGCGAGATGGAGAAACGAGCTAATGTCTGTGTAGAAATGAATGAGGGGGGGGGTGGAACGAGAGGCAAGTTAAGGGGAGTGGGATGTTATGTTAACAGAGAGACATCAAAGAGAAGACAATGGTAAAGTTGTAATGCTTAACTTCATTATTCCATTTTGGTTAGTTAATTTCTAAAAACATGCCATAATTCTGGCAATGTCCAGAACTTGGTCCCATGCAGGTCCACTCTGCCCCATTGTCAAAAAACAATGATTACTCAGCCATCCATGACCATGTATTCACAAATAAGATATCATTGGAAAGAGAAGATATGTGGCTTTAAGGTGTCACTACTCACTTTGGTGTAAAGCTAACACAATCTTCAAACAATTAAAATGAATTCTTGTTACTTTTTTTTTGATACGTTGAAGTGTTGATGCAACTCTTTCATGGAGGCTCTTAAATTGGATTGGCCCCATTCGGAAATAGTTCACAAATTTTTCCTCGTCTGAAAGTAGACGAGAAAACAGGAGCGCATGAGACCTCTCCTGCTTTCTTGCTGCGTTGATATCGTGTACCCATTTTCTCTTCCTTTTTTGCCTTCGACGAGCGAGGAGATACAACGCCAGCTCTTATGCAGCATCCATTTTGGTTGTTAAGGACAAGGAATGTTATTTGAATAATTTACGCGCAGTTCCTAGTAAATTCGTCACAATTCATCGAGCCAGTCCTACGAGAAATCGAGCCGGTTTCCGCCCTCCGAAAAACCGGCTCGATTTCTCGTAGGATATGTGAACGCGCCTTTACGCGGAACACCAATAAGCAAACAAAGAAAGAAGAAAATATTGTACAACATCTATGGTGATCCGCGCTTACGCGGATCACCAATGAAATGAAATGAAATGTAATGAATGAATATTTTGACAAAATAAGCGATAGTCTCACACAAAAGGATTGCACTATCTCGTTCATTCGAGTGATTATCTTTATAGCTCTTTACATTTCTTGTGGAAATAAATAAAGAAAGCAGAACACGGGGCAGAACAGCGCCAACAACCTCAAAATTTTGGGTAATTTCTCAATCGCAATGATAGCGATTCCGCGCTCTTATATATGAGAGCGCAAATTTGTAGCGACTAACTCGTACCAGTACTGGTAGTAGCAAAATTTGTTGTAGCGAGTTAGATCGCTACGGGTACTCGCGCCCCTATTATAGGGTCGAAATGCTCGTAGCGAGTTAGATCGCTACGCGCTGCTCGCTCCCCTATTATAGGGTCGAAATGCTCGTAGCGAAATGCTCGTAGCGAGTTAGATCGCTACGGCTGCTCGGGCGCCTATAATATAGGGTCGAAATGCTCGTAGCGAGTTAGATCGCTACGGCTGCTCGCTCCCCTAGTATAGGGTCGAAATGCTCTTAGCGAGTAAGATCGCTACGGCTGCTCGCTCCCCTAGTATAGGGTCGAGAAATGCTCTTAGCGAGTAAGATCGCTACGGCTGCTCGCTCCCCTAGTATAGGGTCGAAATGCTCGTAGCGAGTAAGATCGCTACGGCTGCTCGCGCCCCTAGTATAGGGTCGAGAAATGCTCGTAGCGAGTTAGATCGCTACGGCTGCTCGCTCCCCTATTATAGGGTCGAAATGCTCGTAGCGAGTTAGATCGCTACGACTGCTCGCGCCCCTAGTATAGGGTCGAGAAATGCTCGTAGCGAGTTAGATCGCTACCGCTGCTCGCGCCCCTAGTATAGGGTCGAGAAATGCTCGTAGCGAGTTAGATCGCTACGGCTGCTCGCTCCCCTATTATAGGGTTGAAAATGCTCGTAACGAGTTATATCGCTACGACTGCTCGCGCCCCTAGTATAGGGTCGAGAAATGCTCGAAGCGAGTTAGATCGCTACAGCTGCTCGCGCCCCTAGTATAGGGTCGAGAAATGCTCGTAGCGAGTTAGATCGCTACGCGCTGCTCGCTCCTCTATTATAGGGTAC